>CM035809.1:14351553-14406553 GCA_020466095.1 Chlorops oryzae | reverse complement strand
TGTTAAGCTGATTGACCACATATATTCCAGTGTTGCATTTATGAAGTATCAGGTCTGCACAAAAAATATGTTGTCCAGCAATTCCCATGCTTCTTGTAAATAAGCATTATTGTTTTAAACAAAAGGACAAAGTCCATCATTTCTCTGCCACCTATCTTAGCACCACGTAATCAAATCCAACCAAGGACCAACTACTCCAAGTCAATGTAAAGCCCAAGGTATCTGTTGCTAGCAGTATCATAGTCGAGGGGGGATGGCGAAGGGGTCAGCCGCCACGGGCGCCAAGTCGTAAGTATTTCCTTTTTTATGAAGGCATTTTTATTGACGCCGGTTGGAGAGGGCGGCACTTCCTGCATTCTTCCCCCATCATGTCCCGGGGGGTAATTCTACTTTGAAATATGCTTCAAACCTTATAGCGCGTTTCCATATGGTGTTTAAATCTGAAGTGTTAAATTTAAACACTTCGATAAAACACTACCATTTCCACTTGCACGAAGGTGTTTAAGCTTGACAGCTCTTCGTGTATTTTCGATTGATTTAGGGCTGCCAGCTTTTCAAGGGCTACAAATAGTACATTTTTTTTCGAATGCCGAAAAACTTGTTTATTTGGAAAAATATCAGCATATTTATTTTTATAAATAATAAAAAATAAAATAAAATCTGTATAAAAGCGTCCTGATTTAAGTCCTTCCAGAAATCAGTACATTTTGCCAACATGTCCTTGTCCTTGACGGATCATTTTTTAAAAAATAATTTTGAAATATTACGCTAAGTCAACGTTAATCGTCCATTTAAAAAAATTTATTAATGAAAGTATAACATTTTTTCCATGGCTTCAGTTTTGAGAAATGTAGAAGTGATTGGTTTTCTGATTTTTTTTTAGATGTTTCCATTAACAAGGACGATAAAAATAAATCGAATTTAGATGGGAAAACTTTTGTTTACAAAAGCGCACGATCAAAATGCACATTTGATTAGAAGTTCCTTCGGCAAAATTATTAAGTGTGGGCCATAGAATAATGGACTGCTAGTAGAATAGGAGATTCATAAATCGATCCCTTTAATACTTACATAAGTTAATGATTCAAATCTTCATTCCAGCTGTCCGCTTTCGCCGATTGCGCCTGTGTAACCGAGGGCTTAGTGGCAAAAATCAGGAAAAAAGGCAGAGCTGGGGCCATGCTGCGGAGCCGCGAAAATATCATCATTGCACCAAAAGAGAAAGACTTTTTATTCGTTGAGTTGGCGAGACGTTCTCGGTTTGTTCACGTGAATCCTTTTTTGCTTTCGATCGTCGCGACCTATTCTCCAAGTCCGTTGCTTGGTGCGTTCAAGCGTAAGAGAACCAAGAACATGTACCACGTACAAAAAACGAAATCTAAAACAATTCTAAATAAAATAAAGAAACCAAAAAAAACGCTAGTGACCTCCTTCCTTCCGCGCGAAGGTGGCCACCGCGATAACGTGTAACAAAACCTCTATCTCGGTCCGCGAGTGATAATCGGTAACTTCATTTCCGCCATGACTTGTACTGCCTTCAGAATCATCATCCAGACCAGCCAGGTACGTGGTTTTATTAAATATATATATATGTATATATAAGATATCATTGTGGCGACATGAACACCAGCAAAATAAACCTTTTATTCTTGTTTTTTAGTTAAAATTTCGAAGTGCAGCTCAAAAATCAAATTTCAAAATTCAAAATCAGCATTTCGATGCATATAATATGATCAATTTATTCCTTCCAATTTTATTTTTTTGTCCAGCGAAAGGCACTTGTTTAAGGTCTCCTTAGCACTTAAGTAAAGCTTAAGTCTGTAAAGCATTTTAACAGTACAAATTTTAAATGCTCCTTAAATAAATTTTTAAATGAATTTAATGAAAGATTTTCCTTAACTTAAGTATACACTGTTATATTGGGCCTAAGTCTCTCAGGCTTTGCCTTATCGGCATAATATACCTTTAAAATTTGCTAAGGTTGAGTTGAAAAAATAAGCTTTCGGTCTTTTTTGAGAAACATAAAGATGTAAGCCTAAGAACGAAGCAGACGTACAGCCCGCTTCTGCATATTCCCGGGAAACGGATTTCAGGGGAATTCACTTTTCTCGAGAGTAAACTTCTTCTTTCAAAAATTCTTCCAAAGCAGTTTTTATGATTTTCACAACAGAGCTTCTGCTTGAGGTAGCTTTTTTAAGGGGCGGATCACGTCTATTCTCGAACTAGTCCATTATCATGTCCCAGCAACTCAACAAAGCATCAACAGTTTTTAAGGGAATTGTAAATAAGTTAGCCTGTGATCAAAGAAATCCCCTAAATAGTTTATCTCAATTGTCTTACTGGCGCTAAGGGAGCCAAACATGGCTATTCATTTTCATCCGTATTTTATCGTATGGCCCGCCAAACTATAAAACCAAAGACAATAGAGATAAGAACACGTGCCATGTCATAAAAATTATTTGCCAGCAATTTTAAGCTAAAAGACTTTCGTATTCTTTTGTTCCAGGCCTCACAGCGTTTATTACAGGGAGTTTAAATATATTGTGAATGAAATGCGTTATATATAGGCACTAGATCGCCATTTCGCTGAAGAGCATTAATAATGGTTGTTGATTTTGGAGACCCAATTAATCTTAAGTTAATTTAAACAATTGGCGTAAATTAATGTTTAAATAAATATTCAAATAAAACTTTGAGTCTTGTGGTTTGGTTGAGTAAATATATAAAGAAATTATCAGCGTCACTAGGAGATTCGATTTAGACATGTCCGTCTATCCGTCTGTCTGTCCGTCTGTCTGTCCGTCTGTCTGTCCGTCTGTCTGTCCGTCTGTTTGTAAAGTTTTCTTATCGAAGGAGTTTAGCTATCTTCATGAAATTTGGTATGCGTACTCACAGGCACATGAGTAAGAACAAGTTCGAGAATGGACCCGATCGGACCATTTTTAGGGGTACCTCCAGTACTAGGGTCTGTCACAAATTTCTCAAAACTGCCCCAAAATCTGACTTTTTCGAAATATTTCAATGAAACTTAGAATTTGAGCGTTTATTAAGGCCTCCGATTAGAATTCAAAAAATTGGAAAAGTGGGCGTTGCAAAAGGGCGGTCTTTATAAAGAATTTCAACAAATGTCGGAATATGGGGCCCTTAATGGCCTTAAACACCTCTTGATATTAAAAATTATTTGAACATGTGTGCCTGTGTCGGGTATTCTATTGTCAGGCTCGCCTGACTATAACACCCTTACTTGTTTTTTAATTGACTTGAGCAGTGCTGACTCGGTTTGCGTAGAAAATTATTATGTTAAACAGCATTCAAGAGATTTCCTTGTCTTGTGGCGCCATTGTGAGCTGAAATGCAGTCATGTGTTCCCCTCCATCTCCCCCTCTCCCTCTCCCTGCCCACCACTATCTTTCTCCCTCTACACCTACCTTTCTCCCTCTACACCTACCTTTCTCCCTCTACACCTACCTTTCTCACCCTTTCTCTCTTTCTTTTCCTTTTCCTTTCCTTTTTCCTTTCCCTTTTCCTTTCCCTTTCCCTTTCCCTTTCCCTTTCCCTTTCCCTTTCCCTTTCCCTTTCCTTCCTTTCTCTCTCTCTCTCTCTCTCTGTCTCCTCTCTCTCTCTCTGTCTCCCTCTCTCTCTCTCTGTCTCCCTCTCTCTCTCTCTTCTCTCCTCTCTCTCTCTGTCTCCCTCTCTCTCTGTCTCCCTCTCTCTCTGTCTCCCTCTCTCTCTGTCTCCCTCTCTCTCTGTCTCCCTCTCTCTCTGTCTCCCTCTCTCTCTGTCTCCCTCTCTCTCTGTCTCCCTCTCTCTCTGTCTCCCTCTCTCTCTGTCTCCCTCTCTCTCTGTCTCCCTCTCTCTCTGTCTCCCTCTCTCTCTGTCTCCCTCTCTCTCTGTCTCCCTCTCTCTCTGTCTCCATCTCTCTCTGTCTCCCTCTCTCTCTGTCTCCCTCTCTCTCTGTCTCCCTCTCTCTCTCTGTCTCTGTCTCCCTCTCTCTCTGTCTCCCTCTCTCTCTGTCTCCCTCGCTCTCTCTGTCTCCCTCGCTCTCTCTGTCTCCCTCTCTCTCTCTGTCTCCCTCTCTCACTCTCTCTCACTTTCCCTCAATCTCTCTCACTCTCTCTCAATCTCTCTCACTCTCTCACTCTCTCTCTCTCTCTCACTCTCTCTCATTCTCTCTCACTCTATCTCACTCTATCTCACTCTACTCTCACTCTCTCTCACTCTCTCTCACTCTATCTCACTCTATCTCACTCTATCTCACTCTATCTCATCTCTCTCTTCACTCTCTCTCTCTCACTCTCTCACTCTCTCTCTCTCCACTCTCTCTCTCCCATTCTCTCTCTCCCATTCTCTCTCTCCCATTCTCTCTCTCCCACTCTCTCTCTCCCACTCTCTCTCTCCCATTCTCTCTCTCCACTCTCTCTCTCCCACTCTCTCTCTCTCCCACTCTCTCTCTCTCCCACTCTCCCTCTCTCCCACTCTCTCTCTCTCTCCCACTCTCCCTCTCTCCCACTCTCTCTCTCTCTCTCTCTCTCTCTACTCTCTCTCACTCTCTCTCACTCTCTCTCACTCTCTCTCACTCTCTCTCACTCTCTCTCACTCTCTCTCACTCTCTCTCACTCTCTCTCTCTCTCTCACTCTCTCTCACTCTCTCTCACTCTCTCTCACTCTCTCTCACTCTCTCTCACTCTCTCTCACTCTCTCTCACTCTCTCTCATCTCTATCTATCTCTCTCTCTCCCTCTCTACAGAGCCTCCAACACGTAATCCATTGTGGGAAAGAGTGACTAAAGACTGCTAATACTATTCAGTTTTAACGCTTTGTTCTTTCCTATTTAAAGCTAAATATTCAATATCGCGTGTGTATGAATTTGGCATAATTTGGCGAAATCTCCTTGAAGTCGAAGTTCTCTATTATCATCAGTTTTCTACATATGTATGTCAGATAATCATGGTCAATATTTCATGCATTTCCTAGTGCCTGCGTTCGCACACAAATTTGACCGTCTGTGGGCAGTCCTGCATTAGGAGCCCCAAACATTTCTATCGATATCGACCGATGATAAAAACAATAAGAACAGTTTTCGATCGATTCCGGGAGTGAGAGCACGCGTCCAAAGTTTAATCATAAATTATTAAACTTCTTGTTTATAAAAAGTGAATAATGAACTCGCCACGAAGGCAAGAATGCCAAGAAGGCTGTGTAGTTTATTTCTTTTTTTGTTTCGTGTTAGCGCCCACGCGTGTGTTCGCTTGAAATCAAATCTAATATCTCGTCGCGCAATCTGACATATCTATATATGCAATGTTTTCCCGACCACTATCATCAGCACATCCACGGAGTCCAGGTACGTTCCCTCCTACATCTCTTACATTAACACCTAGAATAGAGGGAATCCTATGGCTTAGAAAGCTCCGGTTTGAACAATGCGCCAGCCTCTAAAGATCCTAAGCGAATTTGAAGCAAATGTGAAAGCTTCTCGAAGGTCAGTGGGTCATGACAAAGTGGCAACTCCCACTGTTTACAGGTTCTGACCGCCAACTTAGAAACGATTGGGTTAACCATGCAGTCATTACAGAATTGTACTGGATGGTCCTATGGTCCTATGGTAGTGATTTTATTCTATATTTCCCTCTTCTCGCTATTACTTTACAAAAGGTACTACAAAATCCCCGAAATATATCTGACAGCCAACAGCCTGTCCGAATATTAGTTCTTGGGGCTGTTAAGCTGATTGACCACATATATTCCAGTGTTGCATTTATGAAGTATCAGGTCTGCACAAAAAATATGTTGTCCAGCAATTCCCATGCTTCTTGTAAATAAGCATTATTGTTTTAAACAAAAGGACAAAGTCCATCATTTCTCTGCCACCTATCTTAGCACCACGTAATCAAATCCAACCAAGGACCAACTACTCCAAGTCAATGTAAAGCCCAAGGTATCTGTTGCTAGCAGTATCATAGTCGAGGGGGGATGGCGAAGGGGTCAGCCGCCACGGGCGCCAAGTCGTAAGTATTTCCTTTTTTATGAAGGCATTTTTATTGACGCCGGTTGGAGAGGGCGGCACTTCCTGCATTCTTCCCCCATCATGTCCCGGGGGGTAATTCTACTTTGAAATATGCTTCAAACCTTATAGCGCGTTTCCATATGGTGTTTAAATCTGAAGTGTTAAATTTAAACACTTCGATAAAACACTACCATTTCCACTTGCACGAAGGTGTTTAAGCTTGACAGCTCTTCGTGTATTTTCGATTGATTTAGGGCTGCCAGCTTTTCAAGGGCTACAAATAGTACATTTTTTTTCGAATGCCGAAAAACTTGTTTATTTGGAAAAATATCAGCATATTTATTTTTATAAATAATAAAAAATAAAATAAAATCTGTATAAAAGCGTCCTGATTTAAGTCCTTCCAGAAATCAGTACATTTTGCCAACATGTCCTTGTCCTTGACGGATCATTTTTTAAAAAATAATTTTGAAATATTACGCTAAGTCAACGTTAATCGTCCATTTAAAAAAATTTATTAATGAAAGTATAACATTTTTTCCATGGCTTCAGTTTTGAGAAATGTAGAAGTGATTGGTTTTCTGATTTTTTTTTAGATGTTTCCATTAACAAGGACGATAAAAATAAATCGAATTTAGATGGGAAAACTTTTGTTTACAAAAGCGCACGATCAAAATGCACATTTGATTAGAAGTTCCTTCGGCAAAATTATTAAGTGTGGGCCATAGAATAATGGACTGCTAGTAGAATAGGAGATTCATAAATCGATCCCTTTAATACTTACATAAGTTAATGATTCAAATCTTCATTCCAGCTGTCCGCTTTCGCCGATTGCGCCTGTGTAACCGAGGGCTTAGTGGCAAAAATCAGGAAAAAAGGCAGAGCTGGGGCCATGCTGCGGAGCCGCGAAAATATCATCATTGCACCAAAAGAGAAAGACTTTTTATTCGTTGAGTTGGCGAGACGTTCTCGGTTTGTTCACGTGAATCCTTTTTTGCTTTCGATCGTCGCGACCTATTCTCCAAGTCCGTTGCTTGGTGCGTTCAAGCGTAAGAGAACCAAGAACATGTACCACGTACAAAAAACGAAATCTAAAACAATTCTAAATAAAATAAAGAAACCAAAAAAAACGCTAGTGACCTCCTTCCTTCCGCGCGAAGGTGGCCACCGCGATAACGTGTAACAAAACCTCTATCTCGGTCCGCGAGTGATAATCGGTAACTTCATTTCCGCCATGACTTGTACTGCCTTCAGAATCATCATCCAGACCAGCCAGGTACGTGGTTTTATTAAATATATATATATGTATATATAAGATATCATTGTGGCGACATGAACACCAGCAAAATAAACCTTTTATTCTTGTTTTTTAGTTAAAATTTCGAAGTGCAGCTCAAAAATCAAATTTCAAAATTCAAAATCAGCATTTCGATGCATATAATATGATCAATTTATTCCTTCCAATTTTATTTTTTTGTCCAGCGAAAGGCACTTGTTTAAGGTCTCCTTAGCACTTAAGTAAAGCTTAAGTCTGTAAAGCATTTTAACAGTACAAATTTTAAATGCTCCTTAAATAAATTTTTAAATGAATTTAATGAAAGATTTTCCTTAACTTAAGTATACACTGTTATATTGGGCCTAAGTCTCTCAGGCTTTGCCTTATCGGCATAATATACCTTTAAAATTTGCTAAGGTTGAGTTGAAAAAATAAGCTTTCGGTCTTTTTTGAGAAACATAAAGATGTAAGCCTAAGAACGAAGCAGACGTACAGCCCGCTTCTGCATATTCCCGGGAAACGGATTTCAGGGGAATTCACTTTTCTCGAGAGTAAACTTCTTCTTTCAAAAATTCTTCCAAAGCAGTTTTTATGATTTTCACAACAGAGCTTCTGCTTGAGGTAGCTTTTTTAAGGGGCGGATCACGTCTATTCTCGAACTAGTCCATTATCATGTCCCAGCAACTCAACAAAGCATCAACAGTTTTTAAGGGAATTGTAAATAAGTTAGCCTGTGATCAAAGAAATCCCCTAAATAGTTTATCTCAATTGTCTTACTGGCGCTAAGGGAGCCAAACATGGCTATTCATTTTCATCCGTATTTTATCGTATGGCCCGCCAAACTATAAAACCAAAGACAATAGAGATAAGAACACGTGCCATGTCATAAAAATTATTTGCCAGCAATTTTAAGCTAAAAGACTTTCGTATTCTTTTGTTCCAGGCCTCACAGCGTTTATTACAGGGAGTTTAAATATATTGTGAATTGGCTTCTGTATATTATTATTATTTAGACTATTGTGCCAAACCCGTTATTTCACCTAGAGTATTCTTGCTACTCCATTAATATTTGGAAAGATTTTCAATTTTTCTAGCTCAAATTTCGCCAGTTCCGTCTGTTGGATGTTTTCCTTGCCCATTGTAGAACTTCTTTGTCTATGTAGGGCAGGACATTCTGCCAGTAGGTGTAGAGAGGTTTCTTCCTTTTCTGCACTCTTTGCTGTTGGTTAGTCTTAATCGCTTCTTGTGTTTGCTGAGAAGGGCGTGTCCACTAATGGTAGCTACCATTATTCTCAATTCTTGCCTGCTTAGTTGCAGTAGATATTTAGGTTTCTTTTCAGTATATTCTGGAAAGAATATTTTGATACTTGTCTGCCCAGTTGTACGAGACCATATCCTGTTCGCTCTATCACGGAAATCTGAGTGGCTTAAATGTAATGCGATCTGCTGGAATTTAGAATTGGCTCAGATCCATAGGGAGACATTGCTGCTCCCTCCTTCGCCAGTCTGTCTGCTTCTTCATTGCCTTCTTGACCACAGTGAGCTGGTATCCAGTGTATTGTGACATGATTCTCGCTGGCTAGTTCTTGAAGTACATTTACAGTCTCCCATACTAATTTTGGGATCACTGAAAGTGACTGCAGGTCCTTGATGGCGGTCTGACTGTCTGTCATTACGAGTATGGTATTTGCATACATAAAGGCGTAGTGCGAAAGGGAGAATAAATGCAGTGGAACCAAAGGCGTAGCTAGAGCAAGAGTGCTTTGGTAGCGCTTATATTTGCCACAGTGGTATATTGAGCAATTATAATTAATTATATGTCTTATAATTATAAGACATTAGCCCAAACAAAAATTGGGGGGTTTATATATAGAATAAGTATAAAAATCTAAGAATTTTAACGCTAACATATTTTAAAAATACTGATCACAACTAGTCTAGTTTGGGTCTAGTTCCAAACTGGTCCAAAAAGGACTAGTTGTAATAAGTTTTTTGAAAAAGTTTTAGTACCAAAATTCTTAGAATTTTTCACTTATTCTATATATAAATTTTCATCGAAATCGGACCTCATGAATTTTTCGGATTTTTTGAGTTTTTGGTCCAAAACTCTCTAAACTTCTTCTTGCCCCCCCAATTTTTGTTTGGGCTAATGTCTTATAATTGCTCAATATACCACTGTGGCAAATATAAGCGTTACCAAAGCACTCTTTCTCTGGCTACGCCCTTGAGTGGAACAAGAAAAATAGTTCGATTGAATTTAAGGGTCGTAGTTTTCAACTCACTTTAAGAACTTCAAAAATTTAAATTCTTAAAAATATTGTTTTAGTCTTCAATCCGGTTTAACTCAATTAAATTCCTTAGGCAAGCATTAGACGTTGCAAATATTTTCTGTATTATCCAAAAAAGTTATATTCCGAAATTCTTATTTGCTATTTTAGGTATTACACCATAGCAAATATTTGCTTAAAAACTCATTTTGTAACATAAATGAAATTTTCATCCTATGCGAGAAATTGCTTTGCATATCTGTCCTATAAGCTTTCACATCCACGTTTGCCGGAATATAACACTCTTACTTGTTTTTTTTCCATTTCTTGAAATACACTGTAAAATTTTTTTTCCACTTTTTCAAAATAACGGGGTTGTGACAACGGATTGTGGTAGAAGAGGTCAAAAGAAGAATACGTGTCTCGGCGTTTTGAATGTTTATGTATCAAAGATTTGCCTCCTTGGCCTATTCTTGCAGCATATCATCATATGAAACTATGTATTCCTTAAGTCTGAAATATGGGATGTGTTCGGCAAAGTTGTTGGAAAAATCCAAACAGATATTTTTTTTGGAGCATATTAACCCTCTAACTACCAAAATTAAGACTAATTTTGTGACTTATTTATTTTTTAACCACAAAAACCCCCCTTAATGGGCAAGGGTAACATCAAAATATTCTACGAAAATGTGCGCGATGAAATTTTACTATAGGCCTCGGAACACTTCGAAAAGAACAACCCAACACCATATCAACCAAACACTCAAAATTAGTAATGCCTTAAAAGGTTTACTTTCTTTATTCTTAGTAGTACGCAAAAGCCTACCAAAACTTAATATCATTATATTATTTCAACTAAAATATTTACTCAACCAAACCACAAGACTCAAAATTTTATTTGAATATTTATTTAAAATTTTGTTTTCGCCAATTGTTTAAAGCGAAGGTCTTTTAATATTTAGTAGAACAACTGAATTAACTTTAGATTAATTAAGTCTCCAAAATCAACAACCAATGTTATTGATCTTCAGCGAGATGGCGATCTAGTGCCTATATATAACGCATTTCATTCGCATTCACAGTTCACATTGAGTCTAAAGTTTGAGTTGAAAACATCTAAAATGAAATTTGCTGCTGTCTTCGCCGCTGTCATTGCGGTGCTAGGGGCGCTCACTGGCTCAGAAGCTGCTTCAGGACCACGTCCTTCTTGCGATGGATTTGATCCTAACCATGATTGTCGTCCTCCTGGGTGAGGCAAAGATGGTTTTAAAAATGGAAAATGTGGGGGCCTTTAAAAAAATGCGTTACTTTAAAGAAAAATAAAGGATAATTGAATAATTATTTTGAATGAGTTTTAATATAAGATAAATCCGGGAACAATATCCAAAGTCAGGTTTTGAAATTTGGTTGAAATGTCCTGCAATATCGTGATGGGGACCAAAAGATGAAAGGAATCCTAAAGACTTCAATGCTGGACTTCCCGTCCTTAAGTTATGTGAAGCATAGTCCGCATATTTGTCACGATTCTCTTGGAATATATCTGAATTGCTGATCGTGCAGGTGGATTCTTTGGAAAATTTTAAAATACTAGAGGGTTCAAGCAGGCTTGCTTGCGAGCGGCATCAATTGAAAGGAAATACTCTCAACTCCTGCAAAAATTTGAATTAACAGTATGGAAACTTATAGTTTGATATATATAGTCTGATCTTTTAAAGTCAATTTTTTGGTCTTACTAACGAGCCCTACTTAAATTGAGCCTCTTTAATATAAAAAGATGTTTCAAAGATTAAAAATTTGCATTAAGCGACTTAATGACCTTCAGTTATGGGAGAAAATCACAAAGTACTTTGTGCTGGTGATTAAGTTCTGCCGTATATATGCCAGAAATATCACGAAAAACTGTGACTTTAGAGCAATTTTTGCGATTTTGCTGGCAGACTCTAGTACCGTTGGAAGTGTCCGCAATGCGGGATCGAGTAAGAAAGTTTTTGGAGAGCATGCCTATGACTAGAGCTCGGATTTTAAATATGTAAAAGAATGAAAAAAGATTTCAAAAAAATATTCAAAAAATATCCAAAAAAATTATAAAAGAAATGCAAAAAAAATCAAAATATTAAAAAAAAATTTAAAAAAAATTAAAAAAAAATCAAAAAATTCAAATTGAACAATTTTTTGAAACAAGCGAAAAAACCCCAAGTAAGAGAGTTAAGGTTGGTCCGGCTATGGTATACGCGGCTTCCCAATCTTTTATTCCGTAATAAATCGAAAACAACTACCATTTGTAGGCGTGGCAGTTACCGGATCTTGTCCATTTTCGCCACTTACTATAAACTTGTTATAGTCAACCATTCTGAATTTGAACCCCCTACGCTCTTCCATATGCACTAGTGTCCGACCGAAGATTCGGCTTCCGTATTCGGCATAAATGGCCAATTTTTCTAAGGATCATTCTCAGAGTCCAACATCTAGCTGTTATAGTTACTTACTGGGATATCTCGAATGGGTTAGCTACTAGCTGCAAACCACCCAGTTTCCTATAGAAAAGCGAAAAATGCTAACCCAGTAACACACTTCGAAAAAAGCCTACTTCAGTGACTAAAATATTCAAAAAGCACAGTTAAATGCAAAAAACTTCAAAAAATTCAAAATATTCAATAAATTCAAATAATTCCAAAAAATTGAAAATATTCAAAATCCGAGATCTACTTATGACTATAAAAGGAGTATAAATATCAACTTCGATTTGAATTTCAGGTATACAGAAAATTTTTTCGAAAAACGTCTTTAGGCCACGCAAAATTTTCCGATTTGTGGAAATTTCATTTAATGCCTTTAAATATGTACGGAAGTAGGGAAAATTAGAAAAAAGAACGTCTGCCAACAGTGGTTTTTGAAAGTCGCCGAAAAAGCTGACAAGCCATAATTTGACCAACTACTTCTTCGGTAACTAGTACCATACCACAAGTAGGAACCAAAAACCTTGAGCTACTCGATTAATTGATTTTCCTTCGTTCAACAGTAATCGAATCTGCAGGACGGAACGTCGAAAAATGAAGTCTAAATGGCCTCATTCATCAGCTATTCCCCATGATGTTACTGCAGGAATGTTCTTATGTCCAGCTTAGATTAAAGTTTATTAAAATTTTGTTTGACCAATCTTTATTTTGTTTTTTTTTTTATTTTTTATATTTTTATTTATTTAACACAACTCGTTTTTATTATAAACAACGGCACTTTCCTTGTGGTGTGCACATCCCAAGAGTACTGGAAATATGCCGTCCAATGCAATAGTCACTGCAACCGTCGTCAAATGCGCCATTGCAGAGATCTTTGGCTTTAGTCTTAGTTTCAGCTGGGCTAGTAAAAATGCTTAGCAAAGCAAAGAGAACGGCCAAGACAATAACGTACTTCATTTTGAATGTATCTAACTGGAACTTTAGATTGAATCTGAACTGTGAATGCGAATGGAACTGCTCTATTTATATATATATATATACAGGCGCGGATACAAAGGGGGGGAAATTGGGACTTTTCCCCCCCCAAGAGAAAGACCAAAGCTAAAAATAAACGCAAACCTAAGAAATTCACTTTCAACAAGCAACGCACTTGCGAAAACTATCATAGATTCGATTTACACTCAGTAATTTTTTCACGGCAATTCTTGACTTACTTGGCCAGAACGGCGGGAGGAAGGGACATTATTTCTCTTCCTTTAAGCATATGTCATATTTATGGTAGAGCTGAAGGAACTATCGATAGCCTATCAATAGTGTCGATAGTTTTAAATGCAATAAAATAAATAGTAAAAAATATTAAAAATGAAATCCAAGTTTAGTTCGACATTTACTTTGATTGAGCTTTTTTAGCTCATCTTTTTTTTTAGCTCATCTCTGCAGTGATGCCAGATCAGCAGATTTTCTGCTAGATCTAGCAGATTTTGAAATTGGGCAGCTGAGAAAAATTCGTTATTGCGGATAGCTGAAAATCTAGCGGAATTTTACTGTTTATCAGCAGCTTTTTAGCTGATTTTTAGGCTTTTGCAAATAGATGAACAAATTTTATGTTCCATTGGTAATCAAAGAACCACATTTTGAGATCTTTCCCCTACGAGACACGAAAAAGCGTTTGAGGTTAGCCAGAGAAAAATGCTTGATCTGGAAATACTGGTCAACTGCTTGCTTATATATGCCAGTAACGGATTGTTTTGAAGCGTTGGGGAATTTGTGAATATTTAGTAAACGAGCTAAAACTGATAATAAAATTGTGATATTATCATAAAATAAATATTTGAAAAAATTTTTTGCATTTCCCCCCCTTAGACTAAAGTCTGGATCCGCTACTGTATATATATACATATATAGATAAGCAAAAATTATTTCATTTAGTTTGTTTTGCAGAGAAGGCTCAATATTTGATGAAAAATTCGATCGATTAGTCTAAAATCTTCGATGAAGAGTTGAAGATTAGATATTGCGAACTTTTGCCAAACGAGGTTGACGTCCCATACGACGTCGCTTCCAAACCCGACACCCAGCAACATGGCTTCTTTTTGTATTGATTCAGATAATGTATTGAAAACCAATTAAAGGTTTTGTTGTCAGACAAGCCATTACTTTTGATAAAATATTGTATATCCAAAGACAAGGCCGACTAAGAATCAATTTTTGAGAGGAAGCTATTTAGCACCAAAAAATATTAAGTATAAAAATTTCAAAATTCAAATTTCATAATAATAGAGATATCAGTACACGATCAATAAAATTCGTCAACATTTTGGCAATATTTGATATCCACGCAGATCAGACGGTCAGAATTTCTTCAAGGAAGTCCAACTCCAGCGATAAGACAAATGTAGACAAACGCGACAGACATACAGACACACGGACGAACATGTCTAAATCGATTCTTCTGGCGATTATCATATCTATAGACATTTTTCATGTGTCTATCTCGAGTCGTTCTAATCGTTATATACCCTCGACACAGAGTATCATTCAAAATGCACGATTTTTTGAGGAATAAATAAAACACAAAAAGCTTAAAAATTGAATATAGATTTACCAAAAATGCCTAAACCTATGCTATAGATAAAGTGATAAATTGTTTTATACACAGATAGAAAAACTGGGCTGTAGTCAACGCGATGGAAAATGGATTCCTTGTCACAACTATTGCACCTGCGATGAGAGAACTAGACCCAGTTGACCAAAACATTCGCTTGCGATTCGAAAGAGAACGTTAACGCGAACTTTAAGCGAACAAAACGTTCGCTTTGGAATTCGAGAATATTTCGCTGGCTGACTTTCGCTTTCGATTCGCTTTCGGATGATTTTGTGAAGGTTCGGCTCATTTTTATATTTGTAAAAAGCTTATAAATTAGAAGTTATAGATTGCGAATCACATTCTGAGTATCACTGCAAAATTAAATAAGTGCTCATTTCCTTAGACTTCTTTCGATACTGACTCGCACATTCTGCATATTTGTAAACATCGGTTTTTTTAAACACTTTTCAATGAAGTAGAGGCAAACATGAGAGAGAGAGAGAGAAAGAGAGAGAGAGAGAGAGAGAGAGAGAGAGAGAGAGAGAGAGAGAGAGAGAGAGTTTTTCATAAGAACTCATTTCATTTTTCAGCAAAATATGTTATTTTTATAAAATCAAAAAAAAAAATAAAAACACATTTTCCTCATATTATTCAGGAACGATAAAGCAGAGTACTCATGCGTCGAATATGACCGATTCTCAAAAAGTTTACATTCCACCACTTCTGTGGTTCATATGAAATATTCAGTGATATCATAACTAAAATTGCTCGATACATAATTAGTGGCTCAAGTACTTATTACATATCATGATAAACAGAATGCATAAACTATATATTTTCGGATCTCTTCTGAATGAAAAGGGTACCGAATTGCATAGACTATCATAATAACAACTTCAAAAGTTTTACATTTAAAAGAAAACATTAAAAACTTTCAACGCAAGTATGTTGAGTTACAAAATTGAGCGAATACTCAAAAATTATGGCATCACTAGTTCACCACGGATTTCGGTTGTTGTTGTAAGTGTCCCCTATATTACTATATGTTGAATACAGAAAATGGCACAACAAATGAGAGAGCGAGAGAGATTGAAGTTCACTGTTTCTTCGCCTGTGCGAATGTTGGGCGGTTAAAAGTAAAAAAACGAGGTTCGCGTTTCCTTCGCCTGCGCGAAGATTTGGTGAATTTGTGTAAAATTGACGATCGCTTTTGTTTCGCCTAAGCGAACCTTCGCCCGTACGCAAATTTCTGGTCAACTGGGGAGGTGTGGACAGTGGATATGTTGTCAACTAGGTCTCTGCAGCAGGGATCGGTAGTCATAATATTTTCAGCAATATTATCATGACTAATTATAGATTATATTAACTTTTTTTTTTTTAATCTTGACTATTGAATAAAAAAATTAACAAATTGTAAATATAAGAATTATGATTAATAAATAATCACAATTCTAAAATTTCGGATTTTTTAATAAAAGTCATGATAGAAATATGAAAATTGTAAAGAAACGATCTGCGACACCAGGAAATTCGATTAAGTTTCCAGTCCAGTAAGCGTCCAGTTTTTCGGGTGTCTGTCCGTACGCAGCTTTTTTTAATTAACAGTATGGAAACGTTTGGATTTTTGCTTTTTCTAAGCTCTGACTTTGAAAGTGAATTTTTATGTGTGAATTCCGAAACTAACTCAAATCGAGCCTTTTTAATTTAAGAGTATTTGCTTTCAATTTATATCATACGCAAGCAAGCCTTCTTGAACCCCCTACTATTTTGAAAGAATCCACCTACAGGATCAGCAATTCAGACTTATTCCAAAAAAATCGTGACAAATATGCGGGTTATGCTTCACATAACTTCAAGACGGGAAGTCCAGCAATGAAGTCTTCAGGATTCCTTTCATCTTTTGGTCCCCATCACGATATTGCAGGACTTTTCATTGAAATTTCATAACCTGACTGTGGATATTGTTTCCAGATTCAGCTTATATTAAAACTCATTCAATTTTTATTTAATTATCCTTTATTTTTCTTTAAAGTAATTCATTTCATTAAAGGCCTCCACATTTTCCGTTTTCAAAACCATCTTTGCCTCACCCAGGAGGAGGACAATCATTGTTAGGATTGTATCCACCGCAAGAAGGACGTGGTCCTGAAGCAGCTTCTGAGCCAGTGAGAGCCCCTAGCACAGCAATGACAGCGGCGAAGGCAGCAGCAAATTTCATTTTAGATGTTTTCAACTCAAACTTTAGACTCAATGTGAACTATGAATGCGAGTGAAATGCGTTATATATAGGCACTAGATCGCCATCTCGCTGAAGAGCAATAACAATGGTTGTTGATTTTGGAGACTTAATTAATCTAAAGTTAATTCAGTTGTTCTACTAAATATTAAAAGACATTCGCTTTTAACAATTGGCGAAAACAAAATTTTAAATAAATATTCAAATAAAGTGTTGAGTCTTTTGTTTTGGTTGAGTAAATACTTTGGCAAGTGGCGTCATTTTAGTTGAATTATTGATATTAACATTTACGTATATTTACATATGTTGGATTGTTCATATCAACAAATATCCCGTAAAATACAAAAACGGAATTACACTGAAAAAAAAAATAGTTAAATTTTTGTTCTAGTTTTTGTGCAAAAATTTTTACAATCTGAAAACTTAAATGCTTTGTTGTATTTGGAAATTTCACAATTGTTAGTTCTGAGTCCGAAAAATTCAATTTGTTTGAACAGAAATAAGGGATTTTTGTGTAAATATATAAATACTTAAAAATGTGTCCGTTTTTTGTATTTTTTTTCCAATTTAGCGTACAGCAAAATGACACTTTTTTTCACATTTGTCCGTTTTTTTTTTGCAGAAGCGAGATGGTAACGTTAGGTATGAGTAATGTGCTTTGTATCATTTTCGCACATTTGTACTGTATATTTGTGCTAGAGCATCTATGTGCACTTGTAACTTTTTAAATATCTCATTGTTGCTCCATTTAATTTGATTGAAACTTTTTTTTAACCCATTACAGACCGGCATTTTTTCTTTTTTTTTTCGAGTTTCGTGTTTATGATGCTTTCCTGACGAAAGTTCAAAAGCAAATGTTCAAGTAAAGTCAATGTTAGACGTATTGCCCGAAAAACTGCAACGTGACAAAGTGATGCCATATGGCATCAATGTACTATAATGGGTTAAATAAAAGCAAATACTTACAGGTATTTTTTAAAAAACTTTGTAGAGCGGCGTCAAACTGGTAATACACAGAAAAAAATTATTAAATTTTTGTTTTTAGTTTTGTGGGAAAATTTTTTTCAGTGTAAAAATTAAAAAATTTTTTTTTTGATTTTCTGTTACATAAGCAATCGGCCAACGTTCGTTTCATCTTCTTATCTTAATTAGTTTTTAAGATATAAAATTTTTAAGAAAGGCTTATTAAAAAAGGATTTTGAAGGATATTTCAAGGACCGTTCAAAATAAAAATCTAAAAAGTAGTCTCCACCGTGTTTTAAGATGACACCTATCAAAAAATCAACAAAATTTAAAAATTCCTTTCATGATGCCGCATGCCTTTGCTTAACCCGCCAGATCCTTTATACTTCGATCGAACATAGAGATAGAGCGAGAGAGAGAGAGAGAGAGAGAGAGAGAGAGAGAGAGAGAGAGAGAGAGAGAGCGAGAGAGGAGAGAGAGAGAGAGAGAGAGAGAGAGAGCGAGAGAGAGAGAGAGAGATAGAGAGAGATAGAGAGAGGTAGAGAGAGGTAGAGAGAAATAGAGAGAGATAGAGAGAGATAGAGAGAGATTGAGAGAGATAGAGGGAGATAGAGAGAGAAAGAGAAATAGAGAGAGATAGAGAGAGATAGAGAGAGATAGAGAGAGATAGAGAGAAATAGAGAGAGATAGAGAGAGATAGAGAGAGATAGAGAGAGATAGAGAGAGATAGAGAGAGATAGAGAGAGATAGAGCGAGGATTTTTCCAAGTGCTCTTCAGCACTTCTTCTGACACTGTTTCTTTATATTTTGCACGGCTGGTAGCCTTAACTTTGGTGATTGATTGTTGACTTCACTTCTTGAACTTCCAAGTTTGCCATAACATTTTCTACGTCTATTATAACAACCCAATCCTGATTGTTTTCACGTTGTCCATGATAATAGTGGCTAAACGTGGTTTTGGCGCAGGATTTCAAGCAATGACAAAAGAGACAAAGCCACCAATCTCATATGTTTCTTTTTATACCCGGCACAAATGATTTTATTATGGTGCGTTTGTGACTTCTTTTATAACATCCAGAACTTGTCGAGCAAAGCCATAAAAAACAAATATGAAAACAGTCAAGGTCATTAGCAGATTCAATTCAGTCGCGTCCATTCATCTCTATGTCTGACTGTCCGTATGCAGTTTTCTTATCGAAGGAGTTCAGCAACTTTTACGACGCTTCGCGATGCCACCCAGCCATCACTTATATGGAGAGGAGGCCACCTCTTTGTAATATCGAACAATATATTCATTGACTTCAAGTCCATTTCTTCTCCCCTGTTGGGGACTTGCATTGCTTTTAAATATATTTTCTTATTCAATTTGTCAGTGATCGAACACATTTGTTTTCTATCATGATAGAAGAATTTTAAAATTTATGAATTACTGGATACAAGAGTCTTGTACACGCAGCAACTACACTTTTCGTTTTATCGCATGATAGAAACCTCGTGGCTGTGCTACATGGTGTGGGTGCTTTTGTGAACGGTGCTTGGCACGATCGCTAAATCCAATGAGAAATTAGCACACTCTCATTCGTCGGTTTGATGCTATTTCTATCTCACTTTCACCCATCAAAAACACATGGCACGAAGTATACACGAATGATTTTATTTTGCTTACTTTTTTGGTGCGTGTTGATCTTGTTCTGTCGAAGCCAATAAAGCATCATGATGGTTTTATTTTTGTGCTTACTTTTTTCGTGGAAAATTTACCTCATCTCCAGTAATTGTGATTGCAGCAGGAAATAACTCTTTATGTATAATTGTCATTTAGAAATGTTCAAGAATGTGTGGAAAATAAAAACATTAGGAATTAGCAGAGAAACCAGCGATCATTTCGTAAGAAACAATCATTCTATGGCAACATTAATATGACCAATAAATAATTTTATTATCTGACTATTATTTATTCAATTGAACTGTAATAAATTAATAGGAAATTTGGAACACTTATTGTTTATGAAGAGAAAAAGCTGTGTGGGCGTTAGGAAGATTTTTCGAAACCCTAAAAATAATTGAAATAAATAACAGGAGAGCTGGGGCCTTGCACTGTAGTTCGACTGGGAATGTTATTCCTGTGATGAACTTGAAGGTTTGATTGGAACTGGGCTTTATTTTCATCTTCCTTCTTACATATAATATTCTAAATATACCAAATCATTAAAGCATAAAGCAAAAGAGAGGAAGTGTCGCAGACGCTGAGCCAGCATTTTGGCCGATAACGAAACACGTTCTGGGCGCTCACTTAGCTTGATCGTGAGAAACCGCAAGTTAACATAAAAGCCTTGAATGCATAAAACGAATTTGAATGCCTTAAACGAAAAAGCGCGGTTACGATTCGACAGCGTGAGGAACACAGTATGAAACATTCGAAACTGAGACCAGTTCATAAGCTTATGCCCATATACCAGACGTATGAGCAACGTCATTTCGAAAGAAAGTGTTTCCCAGTTGTAAAATTAAGCATGCATGCCCGTAGTATTCATGATTCATGCGTTCCTTTCCTGCAAAAAAGCATGCATGCCCGTAGCATTCATGATTCATCCATTGATAGTCATGCATGATGCGTGGATTTCATGTTCACATTCTGATCGCCGCGCCGCCGAAGGGAAGCTAGCATAGTGCTTAAATGCTAGGTCTTCCAGCCGACTGAGCCGGGTTCGAGCCCTGGCTCTGTTGAGAAAAAAAATTTTTTTTTTAATTATCTAAGTTTTTTTTTTATTTTTTCATTTTAATTAATTTTTTTAAATTGAAAATCTTGCAACAAAATATTTTTTTTTTTTTTTTCCATATTAAAATGTTTTTTTTAAATATTTGCTGAGAATAAATTTTTTTTCTTTGAAAATTCTATGCGCGCGTTTCAAAGCAAACTTGATCAACAAAAAACTCAAGTTAGCGTTTTGACAAGAAAATTCAATTTGCCTATACAGTGTAATGGTAAAGACACCGAATTACCAACCGAGCGGTCAGTGGTTCGATTCTCGGACGAGACGAAAAAAATAAAAAAAGTTAGAAAAGTACAAAGTTTATAAATAAAGAAAAAAAGCAAAATAAGAAAAAAAACAAAACATTAAAAATAAAATTTTTTTTATAATTTTATTTCATTTTTAAAAAACAAAATAACATTGTTGAATCATTCGTGGTAGGGAGCACATGTTCCATGTGTTCTCAAGCATTGTTGAATCATGCATAGTAGGGAACACATATTTCATGGGTTCCCAAGCATTGATAAAACATTTTTCGTCTATGCATGAATTCCTATGATAAGCCTGTATAAAAAAGAAATGAATAGGCATGGAAGTTTGGCATGCATGCAAAGCACCCTTAAGAGGCATGATTCATGCATCTTTCATGAATATTTTTACAACTGGGGTTTGGAAGAAATATTACGTATTCGTCGCCTCGCTATCATAAAATTTAGAGAAAATATTTATTGTTTTTGGTTTCAATTATTAGTGAGAAAAATTTGTTCTGTATCAAATTAAAAATAAATTGTAAATTTCTTTGTTAAATTAACTTCTATCCACCTTTTGTGTCATCATAATATCGTAGCTAATCTTTAAATAATTAAATTTTGAAAAAGGTTTACGAAAAAGTATTTTTCAATGATATTTTAAGGATTCGCAATCGAAGCCCAAAAATCAGTTTCTACAGTGTTTTAAGGTTGTATCTATTTTTGAATTTTTAAAAATCTAGAGTTACCATGTGGGTGTTTTTCGAAAGGATTCAAAGTCATTTATATGCGAGCGCATCAATTGAAGATAAAACAGTTCTTCAAAAGTTGACTGTGTAATGCATCACTACCATCACTCTCTCTCTTTCTCATACTTACCTATAAATCGTATTTATATACCAAACATGCATATTGCAACCTTGTTCGCACTCTCTTCGAGTACTAACACATAAGACTAGAGATTAAGCCGTGTAGAGAATAAACGATGTGAATAAAGACCAGAGATATAAGTGAAGTCAAGAAGAACGTGTCTCTTCTTTTAAACTCCAGACTAAATGATCTAAATTAAGTAGTGGCCTTCTATTTCAAATCCTATTAAAGTTACTCAAACTGCTTTAATAGTTCGTTCTCTATCGACGAGTGAATAATCGCACGCACATCCGGATGTCAGAATCATGGAATCAGGACCCCCTCCCTATTCAACTGAAGAAACCACTTCACGGGAGAAGCCAAACAATTATGAAGCCAAGCCAAATTACATATGTGTTAAGGGCATAGCCAAACCAACAGGACTCTTTATATGTAAGAACTTTGAAGAATAAACAAGAAAATCTCGGTTTCCCGGAAGCGTTAACTTCAAACCTGATTCGCACCTTGTTCCCTGGTTCAATTAATATTAAAAGCATTAAATCTTCTTGTTGGAAGAATTTAAAATGAAATAATTTTTTATTGATAAGCATTATCCTTTAATGCAGAAGCATTTTCCACCGTTACAGAATCCACCTTGGTTTTCGTCATGGAAGAACTTTCTTAGATAGCACTGACTGTCACAGCCGGTGTCGTTATCTCCATCGCAGAGTGCAGCTTCTGCTGAGTTGCCAAAAATGCTTAGCACAACCAGGACAACGGCAAGAACAACAACGAATTTCATTTTAGATGATTTGAACTAAAATTTTAAATTCAACTTGAATTGCTGAACGCAGCGAAACTGCCTTTTATATACGAACGTCGAAATTGAAATCATTTTATTTCATCTGTTCAAATAAAAACAAAATTTTTTAAATATCAATTTTAAATTTATTTATTTTATTTGCGATACACGTTTTAGTTTTTGTTGACTTCATTTTTTAAAAGTCTGTTGCTGCTTTAGATAAACTTAGCTAATGAAAAATTAAACAAACTAAACAAAAAATTTCAGAGGCGCTAGCAAACCACGCTCCCTTCTTAATTGGGGCCGACAAAAATAATTTTCTATGGTGTGGTTTTGAGCGCGGTCTGAAAAAAATTCTCTTGAGAATCCTGACTAAGCTGGACAAGCGACATTTCTATGACAAAATAGTTTGATTGTCTCAAACTGTCCACGACAATAAAGAAGAACTGCTTTAGTCGAATTTTAGTTTTTCGAAGAAGCATACAATGGTTTATTGTCTTCTTCAAGAGTTTGAAGTGAAGATCCGAATCCGGCGATTGTTTTCAAGGGAAAATACCACCTCATAGTCTCTAAATAATGCCAAAATTACCTTCTCCCATTAAAAAATATCATAAATAGTACTATTTTTAACACTAAAATTTCAATTCGATTTGAAATATAAAAATATTTTGGGTAATCTTACGTATATGGCGAGGGGGCAGTCTGTTAATTCCTATGTATGCTGACATGGGAGAGGCGGGGGTGGTAAAAAAATGTTGAAACTCTTTCTAAAGTAATTAAAAGAAACGCGGGAATTTCCAGACGAGCAAAAAGCTGTACCTATAGCGTCGACAGAGCTGTATTTATATAGTCGGGCTATTAAATATTGATCCCCTTTTTCTAAACCAAAGAAAAAATAAATAAAAACACAAAAAAAAAATTATGGAAATTCTAAAATATTTTCAGCCATATTTGAGAAAATGAGTTTCAATAAAGCAAACAAAACGAAGAAGACAAAAAATGACTACTGAAATATTGTATGAAGTATTTTCCCCTTTTCTGCTTTTACAAAATTTTTATTTTTAAGGGAAGACCCTAAATATTTTTGATATTTCTTCCGCCATTCTTACCCTCTTTCTCCATACCTCTTCTTTTCCCTCCCTCACTCAAGCTCTCTGTCTCCTATTTTCAACCTCACACTCTGTCGTTACACAAAAAAATTCCGCCAGCGGCGAAAAAAAGGGAAAAAGGAGGGCAGCACTTCAAGCCCAGCTGTTCGCCCTTTTTCCCGCAGGGCTTGATTGGCAACACCAGTCAGCTAGAACGGCTTTTGTGTATTTCCAACGGTCGATTGAGCACGCGTTTCGTTCTTTGTACGGAGCGTTTCTGCGATCGTTAAATTTAATTCCAAAAATCACAGCGTCTCTCTGAACATTTTCCGCGACCGATTTCTCTTTGTATTTCTTTCGTACGAGGTAAATACTTAACGCGTTCGCGTCCTTGTGAACACCATCAACATCTCCAGCAGCAGCATCACCATCTGCAAAATCTTCACCAGCAGCAGTACAGATTCACCGGGTTCAACAGCGTCGGAACGAGCACCTTCAACGTCGTCAACAGCAGCAGTCATTCCAGGTACGTGGGTTATTCTTCCTCCTTTTTGTACCAATACAAATCGATTTCCCTCTGCCCCATGTGGGTCGTAAGACCAATCCATCCTTGCTGGCACAGACACCTTCCATGACGTTCATTGAACTCTAGTCTTATGGCAGGACTACACGAGACAAATATTTCATAGAAAATACTTCAAATCAAATATCAATATATAAACTTGTTCGATTCCACTATATTTTTTTTTTTGACATTCGCAAGAATCAGATAAAAACAGGGCTTCAAATAAAACAGTTCATTAATTTTTAAGATCGGACGTATACGTAATGTTTTGCCCTACACAATTAATTGTGAAAGGCGTTGCTCATACGTCGGTTACTAAAATTTTAAACTGCAAGATCACAAACACAAGCCGCCCAATTTCAATCACCAAAAGATTTTCATAAGCAAGTTTTCTTAAGTTTCAACTTGAGCTCAACAATGTTATATTGAGCAATCAGAAAACTTCAAGAGCTACAAAAGAATTCAAGCTTGTAAGCATTTAGCCTATTTATTTAATTGGACTTTATTTGTATTTTTTGGTTTTTTGGTTTTTTGGACCACTTGTCTGAAAGCTACCGTTATTGAGTTAAAGCACTTTACTCTTTAGAAGTATCTTAAGAATCTACAGAAATTTGAAATCAACAAAATGAACAAAGCGAACGTCTACAAATCCTGGTTCTTACAATTCGCTAACGAGCCAAAACCTCACGAGTTACGACTTCAGTAAATAGTTCCATACGACAAGTACCAAATAGACTGATCTACTTAATCGAGAATATGCACGATTTTTGTTTTTATTTGCTTATACGTTCTACTAGTTATTACATTTAAAAATATACAAATATCAGGTATTAAATCAGAGTCGGGCACACTAACACTTTTAGCCACACGTTTGTGTTCGTAGCGGCACTGAGCGAAATTTTGTGTTGTAAATGGCAAACAAAAATGTAACGTGTGTTAAATTTGTTTTTTGCGCTGATGAAGGAACATATGTATAAATAGGGATTGAGTTGTACGTTCACTTGCGTAAAATTATGTCGATGCCTTATCGATCGGATTTTTATCGACTTCAGAAGGACCATTGCTTGAAATTAATTGCAGTTCATCAATTAATGTCTCTCGATCTGCACCCTGATACTTATCAAAGTCTTTATGGCAAGACTCATAATGCCTTTTAATATTAAATAAGCGATTGCCAGCAATCTCACGTCTACAAATTAAACATTCTGAAGCTCCCCTTTCATTTAATGAAAACAAATATTTATTTTTCCATTCCGTTTTAAACATTTTCAAAAATTGCGCAGTGTACCTGAAAATGTAAAAACATGCGAACATAGACCCACCTTCATGGAATTCAATACACAACTGAAGCCAAATTTGTGAAGTCATTGCTGGTCAGGGCTGCAATTGACTTAAAATAAAATGGCACAAACAATTTTTAAAAGCGTATCAAAATATTTGATACTTTTTTCTAAACAACAATTCAAATAAATCGAAAATAATTATAATATGACAACAAAAATTGAGAACAGATTTTGAGGTGATCAATTACATTGATAAACATAAAATCTTATGTATTTAGCTCAAAATTTCGCTGAAATTTGATTTCCCTAAAAAAGTATTGAACATCAAAAATGGCATTGTATTAAAACTTTCAAAAATCGTAATATTTTCGATTCAATTGTAGGGGCTCGGCAGCACTGTTTGGTTTTTGTATACATATATGAGTATTACTCGCGAGCAACGATTTGCCCGACTCTGTATTAAATAAATAGAAACAATTACGAAAAAAATCAAATATTCAAATTTTGGCCACGGAGGGAGACTACTTGAATTTTTGAGTTGGTTCGCTTCGGTGGTGCACCGAAACCTTGAACCGCTGGTTTGGTTTCAAAACCGGTATATTTACCTTTTCGAACCGCGGTTTTTGGTTCGGTTTATACGGCTCAGCGAATTGGTTTTTCTTCTAAAATGAAAGACGTTTAATGAGTTAAGCATAACGATATTTCCATTAGCTAAGTATTCTTAAGCCTAACTTAAGTCGTGGGGAAAATAACATACAGCGTAGAGACGAAAAAGTGTGACCTTTTTGAATGATTTTTGTAACACTGAGTCAATCTAAATGAACTTAAATACAGCATTATAATTGGAAATTGAAACAAAGGACCTTCTATTTCGGCTCAGGTTAGACGCTCATTCCTGGACTACAACAAGGCCTTCGGTTGCTTGGAATTAACGCCAAAAATAAACAATTAAAGACCTTTTTGGGGATCTTAAATTGGCGATAAATACAAGAGCTTCTTCAAAAGAAATGAGAACTAATGAACTATTAAAATATGGTTTTGCATTCGTTTCCATCATAATGTAGCTTTTATTTCAAGTAATAACTACTAAGGCCAACTTTAATACTTGTAATGGAATAAAACCTAGAATAAAATTGTTGTTGTTTTCCCAAAAACCCTTTCTTATGTACAGCTACAGACTTTCCCCGTTAGCTTTAAAATATTAGGTGTAGTAAAAAGAAATCCATTATTTTTCCAATAGATGGCGTTATTTATCTGCATCTCGCGTTGTATAAGTCCGATCGTGTTCCGCTAGGGGGCATTAGAAAGATGACAGTTCCTACTAAAAAAGCTTTTTTGACACTTTTTTGATTGATTGATTCAGTTTTGTTTGAGAACTTGTCAAAGATGGACATCAGCAAAGAGAAAATTCGCTACATTTTACAGTTTTTCTTCGATAAGGGAGAAAACGCAAGCCAGGCGGCTGAAAATGTGAATAGCGTTTATGGACCTGATACTGTAACAGCCAATCATGCGCAATTTTGGTTTCGTCGATTCCGTTCCGGTAACTTCGATGTCAAGGATGCACCACGCACTGGAAGGCCAATTGTCGAAAATGTCGATAAAATCATGGAAATTATCGAGTCCGACCGTCATATTAGCACGGTTTCGATTGCAAAAGAGCTAAAGATTGCACAAAAAACCGTTTGGAACCATTTGAATAAGGCTGGATACACAAAGAAGCTCGATGTATGGGTGCCACACGAGTTAACGCAAAAAAACCTCATAGACCGAATTTCCATCTGCGAATCGCTGCTGAACCGCAACAAAATCGACCCATTTCTGAAGCGGTTGGTGACTGGTGATGAAAAGTGGGTCACTTACGACAACGTCAAGCGAAAACGGTCGTGGTCGAAACACGGTGAACCGGCGGAAACGGTGGCCAAGCCAGGATTGACGGCCAGGAAGGTTTTGCTGTGTGTTTGGTGGGATTGGCAGGGAATTATCTACTATGAGCTGCTCCCATACGGCAAAACTCTTAACTCGGAACTCTACTGTCAACAATTGAACCGTCTGAAGGAAGCAATCGCCCATAAGCGGCCAGCTTTGGCCAATAGGAGAGGAATTGTGTTCCATCAGGACAACGCCAGGCCACACACATCGATAGTGACTCGCCAGAAGCTCCGGGAGTTTGGTTGGGAGGTTCTTCTGCATCCATCTTATAGTCCGGACCTGGCACCAAGTGATTACCATCTGTTCCTGTCCATGGCGAACAATTTTGCTGGTGAAACATTCGCTTCAAGAGAGGCTTCTGAAATTCGACTGTCTCAATTTTTTGCTAATAGGAACGAGGGCTTCTATGAGAGAGGCATAATGAAATTACCTTTAAAATGGCAACAAGTTATCGAACAAAACGGCGCATATTTGACCTAAATCGGGTCATTCTAACTATCTTAAATAAAGCCCTCAATTTAATGCAAAAATAATGGATTTCTTTTTACTACACCTAATATTCGCTACTCAGAAATAATTGCTCCTGCCGATTTCCTGGACATGAGTGTATGTCAACCGAACCGGTTTGGTTTTTGAATTCAAAAAATAAGGCAAGTTCGGTTTAAAACCGGTTCAGATCAGAACCGGTTTTATAAGCTTTTTAAGTTACGTCCGCGTTTCCACATCCCAAAAACAACAGGAACCGATCTATCGAGCACGTGTAATAAAACAATTCTCAAGTTTTTTGTTCGTCCAAAAAGTTAGAATTGATGTGAATAATTGACGAGTGTAAAACGCGTCTACCTTTCAGTCACTTTCGAAATTTTTCAAAATTTGTTATCTCTAATTGATTAGTTTTTTTTACATATCCAGACTATCGATTGCGATATTTTACTATCGCCTATCGCTACTTTCGCGTAAACTGACGTCACGTTTTGCTTTAAAAAAATGGTGCGTTTTAGAAATTTGCCCGGAAATTTAAAAAACAGACACTTTTTGATGGTTAAGTTTTAGTATTAAATTAAAGTAAATTTTAAAAATTATTGTATAGCATGTTTTTAGGAGCAGTAAAGGTTATAAAAAAAGTTTAATTTATCCATATTTAAGTTACGTGCATATTCTCCGTTCATTAATTTGCCTTCGATCAACAGAAATCATTTCTTGTTGCCGATGACGAAAATTCATTGCTTGTCATTAAAATTAAGAAGACCTCATTTTGAATCCCTTTCCGAGCTTATGATAAGATAAAAGTTCATTTAATATTTGTTTGACATTTCCTTATGTTTAAGAAACGCAACTCATTTTTGGCAGTGACACGTTCCGCTTGGTGTACAATCGCCTCCTCGCTGTCCGCAAGACTTATCACAGCCTTTGTCAGTCAGTCCTTTGCAGAGAATATTTCGATTACTTCTAGACGCTAATGAGCTAGTGAAAGCACATACGAAAACCAGGAAAGCGACAAGGACAGCAATAAGATGTTAAGCTTGCTGCATTGCTCTTAGAACAGAAAAAGAAATTATAAGTTCCCATACTGTAAATTCAAATTTTTTCAGGAGTCAAGAGTATTTGCTTTCATTTGATGCCGCTCGCAAGCAGGCCTGCATGGATTGACCACTTTTTTTTTAAAATTTTCCAAAGAATCCACCTACACGATCAGCAATTCCGATTTATTCCAAAAGAATCGTTACAAATATGCGGACTATGCTTCACATAACTTCAGGACGGGAAGTCCAGCAATGAAGTCTTCAGGATTCCTTTCATCTTTAGGTCCCCATCACGATATTGCAAAACTGTGTTCATTGAAGTTTCATAACCTGACTTTGGATATTGTTCCCGGAATTAGCTTATATTAAAACTATCAAGGTGCCATTTTTTCAATTTTTTCAAAATCGTCCGAAAAATCTAAAATCACATTTTTTTAAAGAAAAATCTTCAGTCTTCAAGATAAAAAAAATTTGGTTTCCCATATGTATAAGATAATATGAAGGTATATATCGTTACCTTAATGGAGAAAGGCCCCAACTAACATTTTTTCCAAAATTCACTTTTTTGCATATTTCGATAAACCGCCCCCAAATAGACCATGATAAAAAAAATTAAGGTTCTGAGCTCAAAAATAACGGATTTACAATCATTTAAACAAAAAGCCCCAACTGACTTAAAGCACTTCTTTAGACAAAAAGCCCCAACTGACTTCTATTGTGGTAGCTAAATCTCACAATTTTGGACCCACTGAGTTGAACTTTGGAATAGAGCTTACGGCTGTGCCCCAAAATTGGAATAATTTTTGGTTTTTTATTTGGCTTTAGTTCAATTTTTTCTCTCTCCTGTTAAATTCTAAGTTTGTTAGTTAGGGCCTTTCTACATTAAGGTAACGATATGTAGCTTTTTCAGAAAAATTTACTTTATTTATGTTTCGTTTTCATACAAAGTAATTAATTAACGGGGTTTGATGTTTTTCATGTGATTGATAAGTGTCTAAAAAGATATATTATATATAAATGTAATGCGTAATTCGGTAAACTCAATTGTTTTGTTCTAAATTATTTAGAAATTTTATTGATTTTGTGAAACTCTTAGAAATATATAACATTAATACCTAAATTAATTAGAAAAACGACAATTAGAGTTTCTTTATTCCATTCGAAGTTTTATCACGCGCTCTATCTCTTTTGGTGTGCGCTAGTTGACTGATCACTTACACAGAACTGTATCAAATCTTAAACCGGTTTCAAGTAAACTCTTATGACTTTGTGTGGGAATAACTGATGCTCATTTGTTTGCTTACATAAATATTAAATATATCAATAAGGTTTCTGGTCTGTATAGCTTAAAAACCGTAGAAATTCGGAAATGCTCATTTTGGAAATCGTTTGCCACACCCTAAAATAAACCCAATTTTATAGTTTGTACCCATTTCAGAAAGACCTTCAAATTACCCTACAAAATCCACTTGGCCCAAGCAAAAAGGACCAATATCATGGAACCTATCAAGGAAAGTGTTCCCCATACAAAAAAATCTTGTTTTTTTTGGCGTTTTCAGAGCACGATGCTGCCACTCCTTAAAAACACTTTGTTTTGGAAATTTTGTTGGTTAATTTTGTCATAATATTAACTTTAAAAAACCACTTGGCCCACAAAAATTGCTAAGCTTTAGCTTTACTGAAGTAAAATATGTTACAAAATATTTCAATGAAGTTCATACAATCTTGAAATGTACTAAGAAAGAAATTTGGAGTATACTTTTAGGGTAAAATTTTTTCATATGAAAAATTAATTTCAAAACAAAAGTTTATACAAAATGTGTGCTCTAACGAAATGAAATTTTTATGAAAACTTCAGAATGTGCCAAGTTTCATCACTCTGCGAACAAAAGTTTATACTAAATATGTGATCTAATGAAATCATAAAAAAAATTAAATTTTCTCCAAAACAGGTTTTTTGACACCTTGCTTATTAAAACTCATTCTATTTTTATTGAACTATCCTTTATTTTTCTTTAAAATAACTCATTTTCCTAAAGGCCTACACATTTTCCATTTTCAAAACCATCCTTGCCTCACTTAGGAGGATGACAATCATTGTTAGGATTATGTCCACCGCAAGAAGGAACTGCTCCTGAAGCTTCTCCTGAGCCAACGAGAGCACATAACACAGCAATGACAGCGGCGAAGATAGCGAAGAATTTCATTTTAGATGTTTTCAACTCAAATTTTAGACTCAATGTGAACTGTGAATGCGAATGAAATTGCCTCATATAAATACAGGATCGCAATCTCACTGAAGAGCATTTAAAGTTGTTGTTAATTCCACAGACATAGTAAGTCAAATATTAATTCAGGTGCGCCGTAATTATGAACGTGCGCACAGTGGATCGCTTCATGTGGGCTAAACGAAAAAGATTCATAGTGTAATTTTAACATAATTGGTAATTGATAGGTATAGGAAAGTCTTCTTAGATGTCAAGAGAGGTAAAATTTTTCTATTTAAACCACATGGTATTTTCACCTTTCTCGCGAATTTTGAACAACAAAAAAATAATACAATAGAAATTAAAATTTTTCGCTATTTTTCGTGCCTCCCATTTATCAATTGTTTATCTTTTAAATAAGATCGAAGTCTATATATTCATATTAACATACGATTGTTCTATGAATGTTTATATTTTTAAGCTTTTTGGCTTTCAAAATAACCTTGCAGTAATGAAGAGGTAAATTTACAAACAGGAGTACTCTGAGGTTACTCGAAATATGCATAGTCAAACGTAGAGTATTTTATGTATGAGATTTGAGTAAAACTCGAGTAGAAACAAGTGGTCTAAAAGAAATGTGGTTAAAAAATTAGACCAACTGGTACATAAGGGATAATTGACCTCAAATTGACCAGAGTAGATCTACTTGTGGAGTAGTTAAATATGGAAAAGGTTAATTTTCAACGACAGCTCAATGTTTAAAAATACAGTTTAAAGCATTGTTTGACAAAGTGTTTGCTAACATAGGAGAAGCTCATATTCTTAGTTTCATCAAATTCTCTCATTTCATGTGGGCATGAAAGACATTTCTCAAAAATCACCCCTCTGCCACGCCCATTTAAAAAAAAATTCTGACACATTTCTGAGAACAAAAATTGTAAGGTGCGACTAAAGCAGCAATTTCAACTAAACAAATGATGTTTTTCGTCTAGCCATATATGAAATGCTCCACTGTGCGCACTTTCAAAATTGAAGCATCTGAAAATACATTGGACTTTCTATGTCTGTACAAATAAGAACAACTTTAAATGCTCTTCAAAGAGATTGCGTATCTATATGAGGACGCTATTTGATTACTGCTATATAAAGTCAATAGTGAACATTATTTCAATGACGCAGGTCTGCAAGGAGAAATGTATTTGGGGTCTTTGGCCATTTGCTTACCGAATTCAACTTGGTAAATTTGTAGAAATGTCGGAAAATGCCATCACGTCAGAGCTGCTAGAAAATTTTAATTAAATTAAATAAATTTAGAAATTCGGTCGAACATAGAGAGAGAGAGAGAAACATAGAGAGAGAGAGAGAGAGAGAGAGAGAAAGAGAGAGAGAGATAGAGAGAGAAAGAGAGAGAGAGAAAGAGAGAGAGAAAGAGAGAGAAAAGAGAGAGAAAGAGAGAGAGATAGAAAGAGAGATACAGAGAGAAAGAGAGAGATAGAGCGATATAAAGAGAGATAGAGAAAGAAAGAAAGATATAGAAAAAGAAAGAAAGAGATATAGTGAGAAAGAGAGGGATAGAGAGAGGTTTTTTTCCAAAAATCGCTCTTCAGCACTTCTTCTGACACTGTTTGTTTATATTTTACACGGCTGGTAGCCTTAATTTATGGTGATTGATTGTTGACTTCACTTCTCGAACTTCCAAGTTTGCCATAACATTTTCTACGTCTATTTTAACAACCCAATCCTGATTGTTTCCACGTTGTCCATGATAGTGGTTTTCGCGCAGGACTCCAACCAATGACAAAACAGACAAAGCAAACAGCCTCATATTTTTCTTTTTATACCCGGCACAAATGCTTTTATAATAGGGCGTTTGTGCTTTCTTTTATAACAGCTAGAACTCTTCGAGCAAAGCCATAAAAAACATATATAAAAACAGTCAAGGTCATTAGCAGATTCGATTTAGTCGCGTCCATCCATCTGTATGTCTGTCTGTCCGTATGCAGTTTTCTTATCGAAGGAGTTCAGCAACTTTTACGACGCTTCGCGATGCCACCCAGCCATCACTAATATGGAGAGGAGGCCACCCTGTTTTAATATCGAACAATATATTCATTGACTTCAAGTCCATTTCTTCTCCCCTGTTGGGGACTTGCATTGCTTTAAAATATATCTTCTTATTCAATTTGTCAGTGATCGAACACATTTGTTTTCTATCATAATAGAAGAATTTTAAAATTTATAAATTAGTGGATACTTGAGTCTTGTTCACGCACCCACTATACTTTTCGTTTTATCGCATTATAGAAACCTCGTGGCTGTGCTACATGGTGTGGGCGCTTATGCGAATGGTGCTTTTTACGATCGCTAAATCCACCCGAAAAGAAAAATTAGTCACAAAAGAGTCACCTTGACTCTCGTGTGACTGAGCTCGTTGCTAAAAATATTTCATGCGGACTTAATTTTTAACTTAAAAGTGACCGAAACAGCGCAAAATTGTGTGACAATTTTCTTGTTCCTGTGTCAGTCACACGAAACTCAACAGAAACAACTAGTCACAGAAAACTATTCAGAAACAATCAGAAATCACACAATATAAGCGCTCAGTAACCTACTATTTGAAATGTTGCCACTGATTTTTAATGAATTTTTCTTGCTATAAATTTGTTGCCACCAAATTTTAAAACTGACATAAAAAATTCTTTCATATTGAATTGATTAAATAATAAATGGACTTTGAGCATCAGTTCAGCTTATTTCCGAAACGAAATTTTACAAACGCTTCCAGTTTTATGGTAAAATATAGCATGCTACCCCCTTCAAAAATTACGCCCCGCAAGAAATATGCTTATTTTATAATTTATGTGAAAAATATAATATATTGAAGTCCTTATTTTGGCCTTAGAAATGTCAATTTTTGTATTTTGAATGATAAATGCATTCCATACATGATGCGTTTTAAATACGCTTTTTTGATTAAACCTAATTTTGAATCATGTTGAAGTACTTTGTAGTCTTACAAATTTCAACCTCTCATAAAATAATCAATCATAAAAAAAAAAAAAAATGGCAGATTACTTTAAAGTTCTTCAATTCGTTTTTGAAACCCCATTGTGACCAAATCAGTTGCCAATGGCTATTTTCAAACACTATAGAAACCGTAACGGTTGCATAGGAATGATTCGCAACCTTATGGCTACTGTTCGGTGACTACACTAGTGCGATTGAAATAGAACTACGACTAAATCGGTTACTAACTATTCACATCGGTTCCCCTAAAATTGTTCCGATCGGGTCCATTCTCGAACTTGTTCTTAGTCATGTCCTCGTGAGCACGCATACCAAATTTCGTCAAGATAGCTCAACTCCTTTGATAAGAAAACTGTTGCAGGACGGATATTTCTAAATCGAATCTCCTGGTGAAGCTGATCATTTCTATATATATTTTGTATGGTCTATCTCCACTGGTTCTGGGTGTTACACACAACCACACAAACACAATATACCCTCGACACAGAGTGTGTCTGGTATAAAAACTTGATAGCTACAATACAGACTCACGCATGGCTACAATGACAAGTTTTATTTTAGTCGCTTTAAGTATTGAATGAAACCCTTTTGTGCCTACTCTTATTTGCCACAGAGCAGTTTCTTGAACGCGCTCAGTAACAAAAATCTGATTCGGTTGCATTGAACTTATTCGAAACTTGACAGTGATTCGCAGTTTCAATTCATATAATTTTTAACCGATAAATATTGTTATGTTTGACTCCTTAAAAAATAAGTTACAGAAAACCTTTTTTTTCACATCTCGGCAACTGGATTGCTTTCATGAAACTCCTTTTACGACTTTTCTGTAACTGATTTTGGTTGCAAAGCATTCTTTTGTTCTGCTCGGGCAATGAGAAATTAGCACACTCTCATTCGTCGGATTGACGCTATTTCTATCTCACTTGCACCCATCAAAAACACATGGCACGCAGAATCAGATTTGAAATCAACACATTTTTCGTTTTATGGTTTTAGAATCAGACTTTCAGTTTTGAAACTGTTTTCATTTTCGAAATCAGGTTTGCATTGTTTTAGGTGTTACAGAAACAGATTTATTGGTTTTATTGTCCAGTGTTGGCAGTTTAGGGTTTTCCCCCTAGATTTAGGGATTTTGCCTACTTTTAGGGGGCCGTTTAGGGAGAACAATTTTTCCTAGGAGAATTTTAGGGGTTTTTGATATATATGGGCATTTCCATGATGTCGAACGCGACATTCGCACGCATTCTCAGTGGGAAAAGAAATATATGAAAATTTTTTTTTATTTGGACAAATGGCAGAAGTTATAGCTCTTCAATAGCACTGTATTTGGTGCTAAGGTTGATTTCTGGAAATTGTTCGTTTTCAAGATAATTACAAAAAACTAAGGCATTCGCACGCTACAAAAACAGAAGTCAGTTTTGAGGCGAACAGTTCAACCACTGATTTCAGCGAAACTTGAGGCAATATTTTAAAGCGACTAATTTTTTAATATTGTATATTGATGAATCTTAGAACTGGTTTTTATTTGATTCAAAAATATTAAACAGTTTAGTTTTTTATTTTATTTAAATCACTGTCGCACGCTACATGTCGAATGCTGCATTTTGTTGCATCATACGTTTTAATTTAAAGTGTACTTTTCATTTAATTGGACATGGAGAAGATGATGATAAATGACTTTTAATGTTTTCAATATAATATTTATTTTCACAACAAAAATTATAAACTTAAAATATCTTCAACAAAGAAAAATAAATAAATAAGAATATTCATCCTTTACATAAAAAATAAAGAATAGAAACTAACTTAACTGTGAATAGTATTACTTATATTAAATAAAGATTTTTTAATGGAATATGCAGTCCTAACTCCTTCAGGACTGCCCTCTTAATATGCCAACCGATGCTTCAAACTGTATTTTTAACATTGGCTTGTCATTGAGGCATTACCACTCCCACATTTAACTACTCCACGAATAGACCTACTGTGGTGAATTAGAGGTCAGTTGTCTTACACAAAATACTCTACATTTTGACTAGTCATGTTCTGGGGTAACTCAGAGTACTCCTTTTCGGTAAGTTGACCTATCGCACCCTTGCTACTTAATCGGTACAACTCAAAATTTCGCATTTCTGGAACAATCATTCATTCTCTATTGAAACTTGCAAAAAATAATTATTTTTCTTAACTTATTGTATTCTTAATCGACTACTGCATCAGTCTATATAAACATAAATTTTCTAGGTGTTGAGTTTCTTGCAGAAAAATGTGGTTGAAAATAAAAAATTTGAAATGGGTGCATTTTAGGAGCAAGGGTGCGAAATTTATAAATTTTACACTTACGATGTCGCACGCTACAAACTTCAAATATGTCTCAGGGCCAAAGTGTTGATTATTTTGCAACAAATTTTTTTTTATTTAATTGCAATACAAATTGCTGTTTGCAGCGAATATTTGAGGCGCGTTGCACAAACACCTTTGACTCACTGATAAAAAATGTTATTTTTCAATGTCGCACGCTACAACGAAATAAACGATAAAGTAAAGAAAAAATTTACCGTAATTGGCGATTGCATCGTTCCCTTTGCATTTTTCTTACATTCCTCAAATATAAAACGATATTTAAATGTGCAAATATCAAAGCATAGTGGATGTTATTACGAACATTAATCAAAATAAAACGGGAAGAGAAATATTCAAAACATAACTTTTGCACTTGTGCGACTTTGCATTTGAATATTTCTAAATGTATTACGAATATATGTGGAATATGTTTAGATTAGTAAAATTTGATCGATTCTCTATAAATATATGTTAAAACAACATACTTTTATAGGCTTTGAATTTTTTGACTGCGGTTGACATTTCTGTGGAAATGCCCATATGTATTTGATATAGAAAATCTGTGAATTTTGTTGTTGTTCTCTCCAAATTACTTTTTTACATTTCGAATATTGTACTTCTTAGGGGGCACATTTCGAATCTGGGAAGAGTTAAGCGGGAATTCCAATAGCGCTGGAGCTGCAGGATATTTCCTGCTGCAGGAGGTGCAGGAAAAATGCAATTTCCAATGATGCGTATGCATGAACATGTCATTGCTGCGGTTTTGGATCTGAACTTGACTCAGTACAGTTTTAGCATTTCTTGTATTCGTCTTATTTTATATGAACGGAATGCAATATTCTCTTTTACTTAATAAATAAATTATAGAAATCATAAATATAGACATCGAAGCTTAAAAGAAAAGAAAATTTAGTGCATATTATTTGATTGAGCAAGAAAAGTATGCCCCCGTAGTACCAAGTACCTTAAAAATGTACTCAATAGTTTTTACAGCACTGTTATATTCATTATTTCAACTGTTATACTCAGCTGTCATGTTGCTCACGCGCAGGAAATATTCAATTTTTCGAACTCGTGCGTGTGCGTGAGCATGCAGGAAGTTGATTGAACGTGCTTCCATATGCTTTCATGTGTTGATCGTTTGCAGGAATTCACGTTACGCAGCTCCTGCGCAATTGGAATTCAGGCTTTAAGGAGTAGTTTTAGGGGAAGCTACCTGGCAACACTGTTATTGTCTGATTAAGACGCGTTGGAATTCCGTCTGCATAATGCTTCAAAGTATAAGTATATGGCGCACAGTGGGATTGCTCCATACATGGTGCGGAAAAAGATAGAAGGAATAGTCTTATCATAATGAAAATTGGTATGCGGATGTTAATTGAGGTCATTAAGATATTAACTAAAATTTATCGAAATCGGTTCACCCCTTCGGGTACCCCCCATAGACCCCCACATGAAGTTTTGTGTGGCAGCTATATCTAAAACTCAAACGGCTTAAATGAAACTTTGTCAGACTGTTGTTTATACTCAAAAACGAATACGTACAAAAACTGGATCAAATCTGACAGTCCCTAAGGGGCATACTGTGTATTTATTAAAATTTCAGAAACAAAAGTACTTATTATGACTTTTACTTATTTTTATATTAATCTTTATCAAGGTGTATTTAATAAGGTGCCAGCTGTAGCACATATGTCCTCTTCTTATTTTATTATTTTCCGCTTTTTTTTTGTGTTGATTTTATTTTTAAAACTACGATTTAAATGTCACATATGTTTTTTGTTTACAAATTTGCTTTTGAATTGATTATTTGATATTAAAATATCTGTATTCACAACAACATGCAAAGTATTTGACATTTGGACGTACTCGGCACAACAAAAACCTGCCTGTTGTTTTTGTCGAGTTGTACTTGTAGAACTGCTATCACCTTATTAAATACACCTTGATTTTTATTTAAGAACATATTTTTTTTTTTTGAGCAGTGCTAATCAAAATGACTAAGTTAAGTTTGGAGCTAAGTTTATTAGACACCACCTGTAAAATGCAAATATAAATTAAACTTTTCAAACATAATTAAAGCAGCGATATTTTTTTCCCTTAAAAAAATCGTGCGTATCGTGTTTTAGAAATTTCCGTACGTGCGTATTACGTACGTAATGATGACTTGGCATTCGTGTTGTGCCGTGTTGCAAATATTCCACTCGCGCCCATCTCTAGTCCAAATCCAGCATTAAAAAAATTTTTAAATTTTTTTAAAAACTTGAATATTCGTCTTAAATATTTTATTTGATTAAAACTTTCTTCAAGTTCTGACGTGTGGAGTTTTTTGATATTTTTAAATATTTACCAAGTTGTATTCGGTAAGCAAATGGCCAAAAACTCCAAAAACATTTTTCTTTGCAGACCTGCGTTATTGAAATAATGTTTACTGTTGACTATATATAGCAGTAATCACCCAGCAGGCAAATATATCCAGCAGGACAGAAACATTAGTGATTTCACTGGGTCATACTGGTGACATTGTCATGCATGCCAAATTGGGGAACATGTCATCGTGGTGGGATGCTGTTCATGTTCTTGAATCTCATTGGCTACTGAAACTTAAATACCTAATGAGGTTTTAGCATCAGTTGAACGTTAGCATGAAGTGGCGTGGATGATGAGTGATCGACTCAGAATCCGAAGATCGCGGGTTCGATCGCTGGCTGAGGCGAACAAAAATTATTAAAAATAGATTTTAACAAACTTTCGATATATCCAAAGAGAAGATAAAGAAGAGAGTTTTCAAAGCGGTTTCTATAAAGTGACATTTAGAGAGAATAGAGCATGTGCTGCTCTCTTAAATCCTTTTTTTTTTTTGCCATCGCATCTCCCAGCAGGGACTTTTCCTGCTGGGCATATAGCGGCCTCATATAGATACGCAATCTCTTTGAAGGGCATTTAAAGTTGTTGTTAATTGTACAGACATAGAAAGTCCAATGTATTTTCAGTTGCTTCAATGTTGAAAGTGCGCACAGTGGAGCGTTTCATATATGGCTAGACGAAAAACATCATTTGTTTAGTTGAAATTGCTGCTTTAGTCGCACCTTATAATTCTTGTTCTCAGAAATGTGTCAGAAACTTTTTTAAATGGGCGTGGCTGAGGGGTGGTTTATGAGAAATGCCTTTCATGCCCACATGAAATGAGAGAATTTTAAGAAACTAAGATTATGAGCTTCTCCTATGTTAGCAAACACTTTGTCAAACAATGCTTTAAACTGTATTTTTTAACATTGAGCCACTTCCATATTTAACTACTCCACAAGTAGATCTACTGTGGTCAATTTGAGGTCAATTATCCTTCATGTACCAGTTGGTCTAATTTTTTAACCACATTTCTTTTAGACCACTTGTTTCTACCCGAGGTCTACTCAAATCTCATACATAAAATACTCTACGTTTGACTATTCATATTTCGAGTAACCTCAGAGTACACCTTTTTGTAAATTGACCTCTTCATTACTGCAAGGTTATTTGGAAAGCCAAAAAGCTTAAAAATATAAACATTCATAGAACAATCGTATGTTAATATGAATATATAGACTTCGATCTTATTTAAAAGATAAACAGTTAATAAATGGGAGGCACGAAAAATAGCGAAAAAATTTATATTCTATTGTATTATTTTTTTGTTGTTCAAAATTCGCAAGAAAGGTGAAAATACCATGTGGTTTAAATAGAAAAATTTTACCTCTCTTGACATCTAAGAAGACTTTCCTATACCTATCAATTACCAATTATGTTAAAATTACACTATGAATCTTTTTCGTTTAGCCCACATGAAGCGATCCACTGTGCGCACGTTCATAATTACGGCGCACCTGAATTAATATTTGACTTACTATGTCTGTGGAATTAACAACAACTTTAAATGCTCTTCAGTGAGATTGCGATCCTGTATTTATATGAGGCGATTTCATTCGCATTCACAGATCAAATTGAGTCTAAAGTTTCAGTTGAAAACATCTAAAATGAAATTCTTTGCTGTCTTCGCCGCTGTCATTGCTGTACTATGTGCTCTCGTTGGCTCAGGAGAAGCTACAGGAGCAGGTCCTTCTTGCCGTTCATTTTATCCTTACGACAACTGTCCTCCTCCTCCTAAGTGAGTCAAGGATTATTTTGAAAATGGAAAATGTGTAGGACTTTATTAAAATGCGTTACTTTAAACAAAAATAAAAATTGAATGAGTTTTAATATAAGCTAAATCTGGGAACAATATCCAAAGTCAGGTTATGATATTTCAATGAAAGGTCCTGCAATATCGTGATGGAGACCAAAAGATGAAAGGAATCCTGAAGACTTCATTGCTGGACTTCCCGTTCTGAAGTTATGTGAAGCATAGTCCACATATTTGTCACGATTCTTTTGGAATAAATCGGAATTGCTGATCGTGTAGGTGGATTCTTTGGAAAATTAAAAAAAAAAAGTGGTCAATCCATGCAGGCCTGCTTGCGAGCGGCATCAATTGAAAGAAAATACTCTCGACTCCCGCAAAAATTTGAATTTACAGTATGGGAACTTATAGTTTCTTTTTCTGTTCTAAGAGCAATGCTTAACATCTTGTTGCTGTCCTTGTCGCTATCCTAGTTTTCGTATGTGCTTTCACTAGCTCATTAGCATCTAGAAGGAATCGAAATATTCTCTACAAAGGACTGACTGACAAAGGCTGTGATAAGTCGTGCGGACAGCGAGGAGGCGATTGTACACCAAGCGGAACGTGTCACTGCCAAAAATGAGTTGCGTTTCTTAAACATAAGGAAATGTCAAACAAAAATTCAATTAACTTTGATCTTATCTTAAAGGGCTCTACGCTCTAATGGGTTCTACGCAGATATGTAGGAAATAAATTTCCTATACTAAACACATGCAAAAAACCAAGAAGTACTTTGAGTTACTTCTGATACTTCAACGAATACGCAGATTACAAGCAATCGAACATACAGGGTTGCTTTTAAATCATACATTTTCTATAGTTCTGTCGACCTGTCATCGGAATTTCAACTCTGATTTCCTTTCTTCACAAGAACGAGCTCTATACTTCCTGCATATCTGCGTAGAGCCATTAAAGCACCAAGTAAATTTCCTATACCAAACACATGTAGAAAAAACATAGAAGTACTTTGGCTTACTTTCGATTGAACGCATACGCTAATTACAAGTAATCGGACTCACAGGGTTGCATTTAAACAACACATTTTCTATATTTCTTTTGATCTGTCATTTTGTCTGAAATATTCAACTCTGATTTCCTTTCTTCAAAAGAATGAGTTCGTTACTTCCTTTCAATTTACTTTTACAGCGTTGAGCCCTTAAACTCGGAAAAATATTCAAAGATAGGTGCCCCAATGGTCTTCTCAATTTTAATGACAAGCAATGAATTTTCGTCATCGGGAACAAGAAATGATTTCTGTTGATCGAAGGAACATTAATGAACGGAGAATATCCACGTAACTCAAATATGGATAAATTAAACTTTTTTTTATAACCGTTACTGCTCCTGACACGCTATACAAATATTTTTAAAATTTACTTTAATTTAATACTAAAATTTAACCATCAAAAAGTGGCTGTTTTTTAAATTTCCGGGCAAATTTCTAAAACGCACCATTTTTTTAAAGCAAAACGTGACGTCAGTTTACGCGAAAGTAGCGATAGGCGATAGTAAAATATCGCAATCGATAGTCTGGATATGTAAAAAAATTTATTCAATTAGAGATAACAAATTTTGAAAAAATTTCGAAAGTGACTGAAAGATAGACGCGTTTTACACTCGTCAATTATTCACATCAATTCTAACTTTTTGCACGAACAAAGTGCGACAATTTTGAGAAAAATTTAGCATTTTTTGATTACACGTGCTCGATAGACCGGTTTCTGTTGTTTTTGGGATGTGGAAACGCGGACGTAACTTAAAAAGCTTATAAAAAACACTTTTTGAAGTGTCCATAAAATTGGCCTTAGTAGTTATTACTTGAAACAAAAGCTACATCATGATGGAAACGAATGCAAAACCATATCTTAATAGTTCATTAGTTCTCATTTCTTTTGAAGAAGCTCAAAAATTCTGCTCGGCATGCTTTTGGCCAGCGATTTTAAAGCGCTCGCCCCGAGAGAGTCGAAGTTTGTATTTATCGCCATTTTAAGATCCCCAAAAAGGCCTTTAATTGTTTATTTTTGGCGGTAATTCCAAGCAACCGAAGGCCTTGTTGTAGTCCAGGAATGAGCGTCTAACCTGAGCCGAAATAGAAGGTCCTTTGTTTCAATTTCCAATTATAATGCTGTATTTAAGTTCATTTAGATTGACTCAGTGTTACAAAAATCATTCAAAAAGGTAACACTTTTTCATCTCAACGCTGTATGTTACTTTCCCCACGACTTAAGTTAGGCTTAAGAATACTTAGCTAATGGAAATATCGTTATTCTTAACTATATACCGGTTTTGAAGCCAAACCAGCGGTTCAATGTTTCGGCGAACGACCGAAGTGAACCAATTCAAAAATTCCTCCGTGGCCAAAATTTGAATATTTGATTTTTTTCGTAATTGTTTCTATTTATTTAATACCTGATATTTGTATATTTTTAAATGTTATAACTAGTAGAAACTTATAAGCAAATAAAACCAAAAATCATGCATATTCTCGATTAAGTAGATTAGTCTATTTGGTACTTGTCGTATGGCACTATTTACTGAAGTCGTATTTCGTGAGGTTTTGGCTCGTTTCCGAATTGTAAGAACCAGAATTTGTAGACATTCGCTTTGTTCATTTTGTTGATTTCAAATTTCTGTAGATTCTAAAGATACTTCTAAAGAGTAAAGTGCTTTAACTCAATAACGGTAGCTTTCAGACTAGTGGCCCAAAAAAACAAAAAATACAGCTCTTGAAATAAGCTATTGCGGTTTAAAATAATGCAGAAAATTCGGTGAACACCCTGTACATCACGTACCCTCATGATCACACTCCAGCATTGTTTGATTGTTGATATGAATCCGAACAAATTTCAAAATTTGTAGTGTCAATTCAGAAGACAATAACTGAGATTAAAACAAGTAAGGGTGTTATAGTCAGGCGGCCTGACAATAAGAAACCCGACACAGACACACGTGGTCAAATCATTTTTAATATCAAGAGATGTTTAAGGCCCATAAACCGACTTTTGTTTAATTTCTTTATGAAAACCGCCCCTTTTCCACGCCCACTTTTCCATTTTTTTTTTTTTTTGCAATTCCAATCGGAGGCTTAAATATACGGACAAATTCTAAGTTTCATTGAAATATTTCGAAAAAGTCCGATTTTGAGGCAGTTTTGGGATTTTTGTGACAGACCCTAGTACTGGAGGTACCCTTAATAATGGACGGATCAAAATTTTTTTTGAAGGATGTTTATGGCTACAAAGGAAGCATAAGTGCCAAATTTCGTTCAAGTCCCATTTGAATTTCGGGTGTAGGAGACAATTTTCGAAAAACGCCTTTCTGCCACGCCCACTTTTCCAATTTTTTAAATTCATAGTAATTGCCTTTAAACATAATCAAATACCAAAGTTCATCAAAATATCTTGAAAACTCCGATTTAAGAGCAGTTTTTGTTGTTTTCGTAACAGACCCTAGTACAAGAGGTACCCCTAAAAATGGTCCGATCAGGTCCATTCTCGAACTTGTTCTTACTTATGTCGCCGTGAGGACGCATACCAAATTTCGTCAAGATAGCTCAACTCCGTTGATAAGAAAACTGTATACAGACAGACGGACAGACAGACAGACAGACAGACGGACATGTCTAAATCGAATCTCCTGGTGAAGTTGATCATTTATATATATATTTTGTATGGTCTATCTCGACTGGTTGTGGGTGTTACACACAACCACACAAACGCAATATACCCTCGACACAGAGTGTGTCGGGTATAAAAAGAAATATTGACATTAGCTTGATTAGCAAATAGAGTCCAATTAAATAATTTGGCTAAATGCTTACAAGCTTCAATTCTTTTGTAGCTGTTGAAGTTTTCTGATTTCTCAGTATAAAATTGTTGAGCTCAAGTGGAAACTTAAGAAAACTTGCTTATGAAAAATCTTTTGGTGATTGAAATTGGGCGACTTGTGTTTGTGATCTTGCAGTTTACAATTTTTGTAACCGACGTATGAGCAACGCCTTTCACAATTGTGTAGGGCAAAACATTACGTATACGTCCGATCTTAAAAATTAATGAACTGTTTTATTTCGAGCCCTGTTTTTATCTGATTCTTGCGAATGTCAAAAAAAAAATATAGTGGAATCGAACAAGTTTGTATATTGATATTTGATTTGAAGTATTTTCTATGAAATATTTGTCTTGTGTAGTCCTGCCATAAGACTAGAGTTCAATGAACGTCATGGAAGGTGTTTGTGCCAGCAAGGATGGATTGGTCTTACGACCCACATGGGGCAAAGAGAAATCGATTTGAATTGGTACAAAAAGGAGGAAGAATCAATCACGTACCTGGAATGACTGCTGCTGTTGACGACGTTGAAGATGCTCGTTCCGACGCTGTTGAAGCCGGTGAATCTGTACTGCTGCTGGTGAAGATTTTGCATATGATGATGCTGCTGCTGGAGGTGTTGATGGTGTTCACAAGGACGCGAACGCGTTAAGTATTTGACTCGTACGAAAGAAATACAAAATGTTCAAACAGACGATGTGACACTCGACGCTGTGATTTTTGGAATTAATTTTAACGATCGCAGAAACGCTCCGTACAAGGAACGAAACGCGTGCTCAATCGACCGTTGGAAATACACAAAAGCCGTTCTAGCTGACTGGTGTTGCCAATCAAGCCCTGCGGGAAAAAGGGCGGACAGCTGAACTTGAAGTGCTGCCCTCCTTTTTCCCTTTTTTTCGCCGCTGGCGGAATTTTTTTGTGTAACGACAGAGTGTGAGGTTGAAAATAGAAGACAGAGAGCTTGAGTGACGGAGGGAAAAGAAGAGGTATGGAGAAAGAGGGTAAGAATGGCGGAAGAAAGATCAAAAATATTTAGGGTCTTCCCTTAAAAATAAAAATTTTGTAAAAGCAGAAAAGGGTAAAATACTTCATACAATATTTCAGTAGCCATTTTTTGTCTTCTTCGTTTTGTTTGCTTTATTGAAACTCATTTTCTCAAATATGGCTGAAAATATTTTAGAATTTCAATAATATTTTTTTTTTGTGTTTTTATTTATTTTTTCTTTGTTTTAGAAAAAGGGGATCAATATTTAATAGCCCGACTATATAAATACGGCTCTGTCGACGCTATAGGTACAGGTTTTTGCTCGTCTGGAAATTCCCGCGTTTCTTTTAATTACTTTAGAAAGAGTTTCAACATTTTTTTACAACCCTCGCCTCTCCCATGTCAGCATACATAGGAATTAACAGACTGCCCCCTCTCCTTATACGTAAGATTACCCAAAATATTTTTATATTTCAAATCGAATTGAAATTTTAGTGTTAAAAATAGTACTATTTATGATATTTTTTAATGGGAGAAGGTAATTTTGGCATTATTTAGAGACTATGAGGTGGAATTTTCCCTTGAAAACAATCGCCGGATTCGGATCTTCACTTCAAACTCTGGAAGAAGACAATAAACCATTGTATGCTTCTTCGAAAAACTAAAATTCGACTAAAGCAGTTCTTCTTTATTGTCGTGGACAGTTTGAGACAATCAAACCTTTTTGTCATAGAAATGTTGCTTGTCCAGCTTAGTCAGGATTCTCAAGAGAAGTTTTTTCGGACCGCGTTGAAAACCACACCATAGAAAATTATTTTTGTGGGCCCCAATTAAGAAGACTGCGTGGTTTGCTAGCACCTCTGGAAATTTTTGTTTAGTTTGTTTAATTTTTCATTAGCTAAGTTTATCTAAAGCAGCAACAGACTTTAAAAAATGAAGTCAACAAAAACTAAAACGTGTACCGCAAATAAAATAAGTAAATTTAAAAATGATATTTAAAAAATATTGTTTTTATTTGAACAGATGTGTTGATTTTATAATTATATTTGATTATAAATTTATTTATACTACAATAAAAGATAATTATTATTTACAAATTTGAAATTAAAAGAACTGAGCTTATCTTTAAACATCCGCTGTGTCCGACAACCAGAGAGGAAGGAAGAATTGAAGAAACGATGATCAGCTGTTATTTGGAAAATGTTAAGAACGAGCGTTGCCACCTCGTATTATTTTAAAGCTACTGTGACGTTGTCGCTACAGTACTCCCCCACCAGTGATGCTTAAGGCGAAACGAACTCTTTTTTTAGAACCTGGTTTTGTTTCCTGCTCTTCATTTTCTTCCAAGTTGGTCGTTGCAGCTGGTTTCAGTCGATCTATTGATACAAACTTCTCCTTTCCTTCCATATTTAGTTTAAATACTTTGGCAGATTTACTCAGCACTTTATACGGCCCTTCGTATGGATGTTGTAGTGGCCGCTTAACTGCATCAGTTCTTACAAACACAAAAGAGCATTTGCTAAGTTCTTTGTTTATAAAATTTTTGTTGTTGGTGTTGTGAGTTGTAACTGCAGGCTGTATGTTGGACATTCGTTGGCGAAAACTCTGTATCCAGTTTATATCTGATGTCTCGTTATTATTAGATTCACAAAGATCACCTGGAAGCTTGATGGGTGTTCCATAAACCATTTCAGCAATCGAGCAATCACATTTTTCAATAATTTTTGCGCGTAATCCTAATAATACTAGTGGTAGCGCTTCTGTCCATTCGTTACTTTTATGGCATCGAAGCGCTGCTTTAAATGTTCTATGCCACCGCTCTATTAAACCGTTGGACTGGGGATGATAGGCTGTCGTGTGTACTATTTTTATTCCCAGACGATTGGCTAGTGTTCTAAATAAACGCGATTCGAATTGACGTCCTTGATCGGTTACCACAATGCTTGGAACTCCGAACCTGGAAATCCATGTATTTAAAAATGCATTCGCGACTTGCTCCGCAGATATGTCTTTTAAAGGAATGGCTTCTGGCCATTTAGTGAATCGATCAATGCAAGTAAAAACGTATCTGTAGTCGTTAGAAGGAGGCAATGGCCCAATGATGTCAATGTGAACGTTTGAAAATCGTTGTTTTGGTGGTTGAAACTGCTGAATTGGACTTTTAGTGTGACGCGAAATTTTTGCTCTTTGACATGTCAAACAGGTTTTTGCCTAAGCAGCGATGTCCTTACAAATCGATTTCCATACATATTTTTGTCGAATTAATTTGCTAGTTGTTTTTGGACCCGTGTGAGCTAATCCATGTATGATGTTGAAAATCGTCTTTCTAAATGAAATTGTTAGATATGGTCGAATAACATTATTTGAAACATCACAATAAATTTTCGCTTCGCTATTTGGAAATGTTAAAAGCTTTAATTTGAGATTAGACTTGTCGTCATTCAAAAGATTTTGTAGCTCGAGGTCACATTTTTGTTCGGCTTCCAGTTTTTTAAAATTTATAGGACTTGGTGAGTTTATTGCATTAATCCTGGATAAAGCGTCTGCTGTTATATTCTCTTTGCCGCTGATATGACGAATGTCAGTCGAAAATTGTGAAATGAGATCCAAATGTCTTAATTGTCTTGGAGATGCTTTCTCTGGACGTTGGCGAAATGCATATACCAGCGGTTTGTGATCAGTGAAAATAATAAATTCTCGACCTTCTAAAAAATATTTAAAATGTTTAACAGTCATATAGATTGCAAGTAGCTCTCTGTCGTATGCACTGTAATTAACTTGGGCTTTATCCAATTTTTTTGAAAAGAATCCCAGTGGTTTCCATTCACCATTAATATTTTGTTCCAAAACTCCACCTATAGCGAAATCGGATGCATCAACTTTCAATGCAGTTTGCGCACCAGGAACGGGAAAACTCAACAATGTTGAGTCAGCTAATGATTGTTTGCATTTAGTAAAGGCTTCTTTTAATTCGTTTGACCATGCAATAGGAGTTTTGTCATTTTTTACGTTTTGTTTGTGTATACCGTGTAGTAAAGCTTGTGACGCAGCTGCTTTTGGCATAAATTTACGATAAAAATTTATCATGCCTAAAAATCGTTTGAGATCTTTGATAGTCTTAGGCAAAGAATAATCTTTTAATACTTGAATGCGGTTTTGAAGAGGTTTAATACCGTTTTGGTTGATTGTGTATCCTAAGAAATCTATTTCTTTGGTACAGAAAACACATTTTGCCATATTTGTTGTGAGACCGTATTCACGAAAGCGTTGAAATAGTTTTTTTAAATGCTGCACATGTTCTTCTTGACTTTCAGAGGCGATTAAAAAATCATCAAAATAGGCGTATACTCCTTTCAATCCCTTAATGACTTCATCTATAAATCGTTGAAAAGACGGTGCAGCATTCCTCAGCCCAAATGGCATTCGCAAAAATTCGAAATTCCCGAACGGTGTAGTTACTGCAGTTTTTTTAATACTGTCTTTAGCCATGGGTATATGATGGAATGCTTTTACAATATCAATTTTGCTGAAAATTGTTTTTCCATTTAAATAGTTACTGAAATCGTGTATATTCGGTACTGCATATCTGTCAGGAATGGTTCTGCTATTTAGTTGGCGATAATCTCCGCAAACGCGCCATTGCCCGTTTGATTTGAGCGTCATGTGTATGGGGCTGGCCCAATTACTATTCGATGGTCTGCATATGCCCAACTTTTGGAGTTCATCAAAACTTTTCTTACAAGCGTCAAATTTTTCTGGAGATAGCCGTCTGGGTTTTGCAAAAACCGATGCTCCTTCAGTCGTTTCTATGTAGTGCTCTACCTTGTGGCTAACATTGGTGCGGAAGTTGGCATTGTTAAGGTCGTTATATTCTTCTAGCAGTGACTTCAGAGGATTTGTAGTAATCGTCTCGGTTGTTTGCGTGTCATAAATTCGGAATCCTTTACATTTAGTACCTGTTGATGGATCAATTATATGACTATTTTTTATATCGATGAGTAGGCCATAGTGTGCGATGAAATCCGATCCAATTAATGGCTTATCAACTTCCGCAATAATAAAATTCCATTTTAGTTTTCGTTTTAAACCAAGATCGAGAATGAGTGTTTGTTTACCAAAAGTTTTAATGGGCGTGCCATTAGCAGCATAAAGTGTAAAAGAGTCTATTTGTTGTCGTTGGTGATTTTTTTTCTTCACAGGAAAAACGGACACATCAGCACCGGAATCTATGAGGAACCTGTATTTCGTTTTAGTGTCACGAACAAACAGGCGACAAATTTCATAGCGGATCTCATCCGTCACCAAAGATGAGACGCTCTCTAGTTTTCCGATTTTTGATTTTGCTTGGAGAAAGTGCAAGGCTGTACGCATTTTTGTGCCTTCTCCTTGTATTTGTAATGGTACCAGCAATAAGGTTTATTCTCCCTAGATTTTGATCTATGACGTTTATTATTTGAGCGACTATTATTTCTTGATAGTGCTGCGACTTGACTTCCGAGTTCCTTTATTTGCTTCTGAAGAGTATCTAATGTCGCATTATGTTGTTTGTCAGGACTTATCGAATTAATTTCTGATGATTCAGTGGTATCACCAATTTTATCAGCCATTATTGCAAGCTTATCCAATGGGTCGTCGCTCACGGCTAATATTGCCTTTGTTTGGTTTGGCAGACGTTGGATCCACAGCTGTTTCAGCAACTCATCTGTTATCTTACCAACGGAAAGAGCTCGCATCTCGTTCAACAGTTCTGATGGTTTCTTTTCGCTGGTGTCCACATTGCTTAAAAGTTTGCGTAGTCTTTTCTCTTCTGAATCGGTGAAAGAATTAATCAAACGTTGTTTCAATGTGAAGTATTTATTTTCCGTAGGTGGATTAATTATTATGTCAGACACCTTGGACAACACGCTGCTTTCAATAGCTGCTACAACCGAATGATATTTTGTGTCATCTATTGTTATTCCGGCTATTACGAATTGCGATTCCAATTGGCTGAACCAGAGATGCGGGTCAGCACGCCAAAAAGGTGGTGCCTTTATTGAAACACGTGCCACTTCTGCGTTTCCATTACCTGCTGGTTGCCTAATGATGGCATTTTCGTCAATGGAGTCAGTTGGCATATTAAATCCGTATTTAACCATGCGATCCTTTAGTCGGGGTCACCAATTTGTAGTGTAATGTTGATTTTATAATTATATTTGATTATAAATTTATTTATACTACAATAAAAGATAATTATTATTTACAAATTTGAAATTAAAAGAACTGAGCTTATCTTTAAACATCCGCTGTGTCCGACAACCAGAGAGGAAGGAAGAATTGAAGAAACGATGATCAGCTGTTATTTGGAAAATGTTAAGAACGAGCGTTGCCACCTCGTATTATTTTAAAGCTACTGTGACGTTGTCGCTACAGATGAAATAAAATAATTTCAATTTCGATGTACCTATATAAAAGGCAGTTTCGCTGCGTTCAGCGTTCAAGTTGAATTTAAAATTTTAGTTCAAATCATCTAAAATGAAACTCGTTGTTATTTTTGCCGTTGTCTTGCTTGTGCTAAGCATTTTTGGCAGCTCAGCAGAAGCTGCACTCTGCGATGGAGATAAAGACACCGGCTGTGACGGTCAGTGCTATCTAAGAAGGTTCTTCCATGAAAAAAACCAAGGTTCACTCTGTAGGGGTGGAATTTGCTTCTGCATTAAAGGATAATGCTAATCAATAAAAATTTATTTCAATTTAAATTTTTCTAATAAGAAGATTTAAGGCTCTTAATATTTATTGAACCAGGGAACAAAGTGCAAATAAGGTTTTTAGTTAACGCTTCCGGGAAACCGAGATTGTCTTGTTTATTCTTTAAAGTTCTTGCATATAAAGGGTCCTGCTGGTTTGGCTATACCCTTATCACTAGACAGCGGATTTTATGCACTTTTTTGTTTTAAGTCAGAATGAAATAAAATTTTGAATTTGGACTTCTTGAAAGACCTATTTTTGATTTAAGACTGCATATCCAAAATATGCAAAAACATATGCAAGAATATGCAGGAATATGCAGAATAAAAACAGTATATTTTGTATATAAATTGAGATATTTTATTTTCGTTGACATTTGGAAAATAAAAAAATTGATAACATAGGCTTCGTGGCGTAGTTGGCTGAGATGCCAACTTACGATTTGGAAGTATGTGGGTTCGATTCCCGCCCTGGTCGCGTTTTTTTTCTTTTTTTTATTAATTCAAAACTTCGCCTAAGCGTCCAACCTTGGGAGCTTAAGTTTAACTTAAGCGGTACTTTTTAAAGCACTCTGAAATTGATTCTGTCGCTTAAGCAACGTTGAATCATTAAAGGAGGGTTAAGTGTGCACTGTGAAACTGGGCATGAGAAAACTTTATGCTTTGGTTCAATATGAAAACTCACATATTTTTTTGTTCTTATTTTGTAAGATATTTATTTATTAAGAAAAAAGTATATTTAGTTATTGTAATTAATTTTACAATATGTTACTAACATTTTTTCAATATTCTCGGACGTAAAATTTAGACGTTTTTCCGAAAAAATAATTTTGTATGCTGAAAAACTTCTTTCAACGTCACAAGATGTCAAAGGAGCAAACTTGAATTTACCTATATCGCTACTTAAAATTTTGCCATTGTCGTAATTTTCTTGCTCTGGATTAGTAAATACACTATATAATTTTGATATGGTACTAAAATCTGGACTACGATTTTTCACCATTTTCAATTTTTGTTGCAATTTTGAACCAAGAGGTCCCTTAATATTTTGAACAATTTGTTCAACATGGACGAAGTGCTCGAAAGCTTCTGTGAATTTTGCTCCTCTTTTTTCCAATTCCGTATGAATTTTTATAATCGGTTCAAAATTATATTTAATGTAAATTAAGTTTGTATGAAGTTTTTGATTTTTAAGAACCGTATGGGCCTTCTGAATAGAAGAAGCTTCTTTAGGATTGAACGATAGAATAACCTTAAAAAAAGATGAGATTAAAAGAAAATCAGTAGAATTAGGTTTTTTACTTACGTCTTTTATTTTTTCAAAGTGTGTGGCATAAAATACTGCTGCCTTTAACCAAGTACCCCACCTTGTTATTATTGGCTCGGGGGGAAGTTCAATATTTAATTTTTCTTTGTATTTTTCAATTCGAGTAGGTGCCTTCAAAAATATCTTTTTTCCGCAAGAGATAAGGGAATTAACTAATGGAAAGGAGATCCTAATTAAATCCGCTATTCTGTTTAAACTATGAGCCATTTTTATGTGTATCATTTTTGGATAAAAAATCGCTAGATTTTCTCCGGCTTTTAACATATACGCAGCCGCATCTGTAACAAGAAGAAGAACTTTTTCTTCTAACCCCTTTGACCACAATTCTCTTAGTCCATCATTCACAAAACGAGCTATTGTGGAATAATTTGTTTTTTCCAGTGACTTCGAATAAACCAAAAATGGAGAAGAAGGTTCGTTTTCATTAAGTTTACCAACTATAAGATTTGCAACATTCCGTCCTTTTTTATCAGTGGTTTTATCAACTGAGACCCACATCGCATTATCTCCAATTTCATTTCGAATTTCTTCTATTCTTTTCTGGTAGCACTTATCTAAATAATTTTTACGGAGGGTGCTTTCTTCTGGTATGTTTTTTTTCATATACTTCATCAAGAAGTTTTTTAATTTTTCATTGTTTAGTGCCTTGAATGGTGTATTTGCAGCTATCAATGCTTCGCAGAGCTCAAAATTAAATTCGGGATCTTCATCTTCTTCCGGCACGTTTTCTCCTGCAGCCTTGTGAGAAGCAGTATTCATGTGCTGTACAATTTGCGATTTTCGATCACAAGTTATCTACTTAAGAAAGATATTAATTGAGCAAACTTTATTCCTTGGTTCACTAAGAAAACTCACATATTTTTTGCACCTGACACATATTAATTGATTGCCATCAAACTCAAAACATGCCGATTGCGTTTCATTGAGCCAATTATTTATTTGTGCTCTTTTGGAAGCAAACTTCGTTTTCGGCATCTTATACGTTCATTTAAAAATCGAAGTAAAATTATAACTTTTGATTTAAATGACAAATATTTGCAACGGTTTTGCATTTGCCTACTAGATCAGCAGTTGTATTTCGCGTAATACAAGTCGAAAACAATTATTTCATAAGGTTTTTTTCGTGCATATTAGTGCATATACGTGCATATTCCTGCATATTTTTGCATATTGGAAATATGCAAGAATATGCAAGAATATGCATTTATGCAAAATATGCAAAATGAAATAGGGCTCATTTGCAATATTTTCTTATGAAACGAATTTGTGTGCAAACAAAATTTAAATCCGATCATCTATTAAAGATATGCATTTGCATATTATCCGCTGTCTACTTATCACATATGTAATTTGGCTTGGCTTCATAATTGTTTGGCTTCTCGCGTGAAGTGGTTGCTTCAATTAAATAGGGAAGGGGTCCTGATTCCATGTTTCTGACATCCGGATGTGCGTGCGATTATTCACTCGTCGATTCAGTGATATGTGATAGAGAAAGAACTATTAAAGCAGTTTTAGTAACTTTAATAGGATTTGAAATAGAAGGCCACTACTTAATTTAGATCATTTAGTCTGGAGTTTAAAAGAAGAGACACGTTCTTCTTGACTTCACTTATATCTCTGATCTTTATTCACATCTTGTGTTCTCTACACGGCTTAATCTCTAGTCTTATGTGTTAGTACTCGAAGAGAGTGCGAACAATGTTGCAATATGCCTGTTTGGTATATAAATACGATTAATAGGTAAGTATGAGAGAGTGATGGCAGTGATAAAATATACAGTCAACGTTTGAAGAACTGTTTTATCTTCTATTGATGCGCTCGCATATAAATGACTTTGAAACCTTTCGAAAAACCCCCACATGGTTACTCTAGATTTTTAAAAATCAAAAATAGATACAACCTTAAAACACTGTAGAAATTGATTTTTAGGCTTCGATTGCGAATCCTTAAAATATCATTGAAAAATACTTTTTCGTAAATCTTTTTCAAAATTTAATAATTTAAAGATTAGCTACGATACGAATTTACAATTTATTTTTAATTTGATACAGAACAAATTTTTCTCACTAATAATTGAAACCGAAATCAATAAATATTTTTTATAAATTTTATGATAGCGAGGCGACGTATACGTAATATTTCTTCCAAACACTTTCTTCCCAGTTGTAAAATTAAGCATGCATGCCCATAGTATTCATGATTCATGCATTCCTTTGCTGCAAAAAAGCATGCATGCCCGTAGTTTTCATGATTCATGCGTTCCCCTGCTGCAAAAAAGCATGCATGCTCGTAGTATTCATGATTCATGTGTTCCTTGACTGCAAAAAATCATGAATGCCCGTAGCATTCATGATTCATGCGTTGATAATCATGCATGATGCGTGGATTTCATGTTCACATTCTGATCGCCGCGCCGCCGAAGGGAAGCTAGCCTAGTGCTTAAATGCTAGGTCTTCCAGCCGACTGAGCCGGGTTCGAGCCCTGGCTCTGTTGAGAAAAAAAATTTTTTTTTTAATTATCTAAGTTTTTTTTT
>CM035809.1:14144053-14346553 GCA_020466095.1 Chlorops oryzae | reverse complement strand
ACTGGATTGGTTTTATGAAACTCCTTTTACGACTTTTCAGCAATTGAATTTGGTTGCAAAGCATTCTTGTGTTCTGCTCGGGTATTGTCGTGGACTTTTTAAAACAATCAAACCTTTCTTTCATAGAATCGTCGCTTGTCCAGTTTATTCAGGAATCTTAAGAGATATTTTTATTCCTTTGGGACCGCGTTCAAAACCCCATCATAGAAAATGATTTTTGTGGGCCCCAATTAAGAAGGGAGCGTGGTTTGCTAGCGCCTCTGAAATTTTTTGTTTAGTTTGTTTAATTTTTCATTAGCTAAGTTTATCTAAAGCAGCAACAGACTTTTAAAAAATGAAGTCAACAAAAACTAAAATGTGTGTCGCAAATAAAATAAGTAAATTTAAAAAATAATAGGGGTATTCACAAAGGCGTCGGAAAGTAGGAAAGTCGGAAAATCGGAAAATTTTATATGCTTAAAAAGTTGTGCAAAATACAAAAAAAGTTTAAAAAATTTTTCAGAAGTCGCAATTTTCCGATTTTCCGACTTTCCAACGTTTTTAACACGCCTTTGTGAATACCCCTATTGTTTTTATTTGAACAGATGAAATAAAATAATTTCAATTTCGACGTACCTATATAAAAGGCAGTTTCGCTGCGTTCAGCAATTCAAGTTGAATTTAAAATTTCAGTTCAAATCATCTAAAATGAAATTCGTTGTTATTCTTGCCGTTGTCCTGGTTGTGCTAAGCATTTTTGGCAGCTCAGCAGAAGCTGCACTCTGCGATGGAGATAACGACACCGGCTGTGACGGTCAGTGCTATCTAAGAAGGGCCTTCCATGAAAAAAATACAGGTTCACTGTGTAAGAATGGAATTTGCTACTGCATTAAAGGATAATGCTAATCAATAAAAAATTGAGTCATTTCAAATTCTTTAAATAAGAAGATTTAATGCTCTTAATATTAATTGAACCAGGGAACAAGGTGCGAATCAGGTTTGAAGTTAACGCTTCAGGGATACTGAGATTGTCTTGTTTATTCTTCGAAGTTCCTTCTAATTAAGAGTCCTGTTGGTTTGGCTATGCCCCTAACACATATGTAATTTGGCTTGGCTTCATAATTATTTGGCTTCATAATTGTTTGGCTTCATAATTGTTTGGCTTCTCCCGTGAAGTGGTTTCTTCAGTTGAATAGGGAGGGGGTCCTGATTCCATGTTTCTGACATCCGGATGTGCGTGCGATTACTCACTCGTCGATTCAGTGATGTGTGAGAGAGAACCAACTATTAAAGCAGTTTTAGTAATTTTAATAGGATTTGAAATAGAAGGACACTACTTAATTAAGATCATTTTGTCCGGAATTTAAAAGAAGAGACACGTTCTTCTTGACTACACTTATATCTCTGATCTTTATTCACATCGTGTGTTCTCTACACGGCTTAATCTCTAGTCTTATGTGTTAGTACTCGAAGAGAGTGCGAACAAGGTTGCAATATGCCGGTTTGGTATATAAATACGATTAACAGGTAAGTATGAGAGAGAGTGATGGCAGTGATAAATTATACAGTCAACGTTTGAAGAACTGTTTTATCTTCTATTGCTGCGCTCGCATATAAATGACTTTGAATCCTTTCGAAAAACCCCCACATGGTTACTCTAGATTTTTAAAAATCAAAAATAGGTACTACCTTAAAACACTGTAGAAATTGATTTTTAGGCTTCGATTGCGAATCCTTAAAATATCATTGAAAAATACTTTTTCGTAAATCTTTTTCAAAAATTAATAATTTAAAGATTAGCTACGATATTATGATGACACAAAAGGTGGATAGAAGTTAATTAAACAAAGAAATTTACAATTTATTTTTAATTTGATACAGAACAAATTTTTCTCACTAATAATTGAAACCAAAAACAATAAATATTTTCTCTAAATTTTATGATAGTGAGGCGACGTATACGTAATATTTCTTCCAAACACTTTCTTTCGAAATGACGTTGCTCATACGTCTGGTATATGGGCATAAGCTTATGAACTGGTCTCAGTTTCGAATGTTTCATACTGTGTTCCTCACGCTGTGGAATCGTAACCGCGCTTTTACGTTTAAGGCATTCAAATTCGTTTTATGCATTCAAGGCTTTTATGTTAACATGCGGTTTCTCACGATCAAGCTAAGTGATTGCCCAGAACGTATTTCGTTATCGGCCAAAATGCTGGCGCGGCTTCTGCGACACTTCCTCTTCTTTACTTTATGCTTTTATGATTTGGTATATTTAGAATCTTATATGTAAGAAGGAACATGAAAATAAAGCCCAGTTCCAATCAAACCTTCAGGTTCATCACAGGAATAACATTCCCAGTCGAACTACAGTGCAAGGCCCCAGCAGCTTTTTCTTTTCATATATAAAAAGTTTTCCAAATTTTCTATTAATTTATTACATTCCAATTAAATAAATAATAATCAGATAATAATATTATTTATTGGTCATATTAATGTTGCCATAGAATAATTGTTTTTTCCGAAATGATCGGGGGTTTCTCTCCTAATTCCTGCAGTTTTTATTTTCCACACATTCTTGAACATTTCTAAATGACAATTATACATAAAAAGCTATTTTCCCTGCTGCAATCACAATTACTGGGGCTGAGGTAAATTTTCCACGAAAAAAGTAAGCACAAAAGTAAAACCATCATGATGCTTTGTAGGCTTCGACAGAACAAAATCAATACGCACGAAAAAAGTAAGCAAAATAAAATCATTCGTGTATACTTCGTGCCATGTGTTTTTGATGGGTGCAAGTGAGATAGGAATAGCGTCAATCCGACGAATGAGAGTGTGCTAATTTTTAATTGCATTTAGCGATCGTGCCAAGCACTGATCACTTAATCACCCACACCATGTAGCACAGCCACGAGGTTTTCTATCATGCGATAAAACGAAAAGTATAGTTGCTGCGTGAACTAGATTCTTGTATCCACTAATTCATAAATTTTAAAATTCTTCTATCATGATAGAAAACAAATGTGTTTGATCATTGATAAATTGAATAAGAAAATATATTTTAAAGCAATGCAAGTCCCCAACAGGGGAGAAGAAATGGACTTGAAGTCAATGAATATATTGTTCGATATTACAAAAAGGTGGCCTCCTCTCCATATAAGTGATGGCTGGGTGGCATCGCGAAGCGTCGTAAAAATTGCTCAACTCCTTCGATAAGAAAACTGCATACGGACAGACAGACATACAGATGGATGGACGCGACTAAATCGAATCTGCTAATGACCTTGACTGTTTTCGTATATGTTTTTTATAGCTTTGCTCGACTAGTTCTGGATGTTATAAAAGAAGTCACAAACGCACTATTATAAAAGCATTTGTGCCGGGTATAAAAAGAAAAATATTAGATTGTTTGCTTTGTCTGTTTTGTCATTGGTTGGAGTCCTGCGCGAAAACCACTATTAGCCACTATTATCATGGACAACGTGGAAACATTCAGGATTAGGGATTTTATGGCAAACTTGGAAGTTCGATAAGTGAAGTCAGCAATCAATCACCATAAATCAAGGCTACCAGCCGTGCAAAATATAAACAAACAGTGTTAGAAGAAGTGCTGAAGAGTGTTTTTTGGAAAAAAAGCCTCTCCCTATCCCTCTCTTTCTCTCTATCTCTTTGTTTCTTTTTCTTTATCTTTCTTTCGTTCTCTATCTCTCTTTATTTCGCTCTATCTCTCTTTATCTCGCTCTATCTCTCTCTGTCTCTCTATTTCTTTCTGTATCTCTCTTTCTATCTCTTTCTCTATCTTTCTCTTTAAATCTCTATGTCTTTCTCTTTCTCTCTCTATCATGCTTTATCGCTTTCTATCTCTTTTTTCATCTTTCTATCTCTCTCTCTTTCTCTCTCTTTCTCTCTTTTTCTCTATCTCTTTCTCTCTCTTTTTTTTCTCTCTCTATCTCTCTCTTTCTTTCTCTCTTTTTCTCTCTCTCTATCTCTCTCTCTGTTTCTCTTTCTCTCTTTCTCTATCTCTCTATCTCTATCTCTATCTCTATCTCTATCTCTATTTCTATCTTTCTCTATATATCTCACACTGGACGACTTTACCTCATTTTTCAATTGACAAATTTAGGTGATGATAACATTATGTAAGGTGTTTCTGCGACACACGGGATTAAATGATCAAAAGAGCTTAACTTAAGCTAATGTAATTAGTGACCACTGACCAAGAGGATAAACGGTAAACATATATCAATGATATTTGTCAATTGTTGTTGATTTGTGGGCAGTTGAACGGAAACACTGACAATCGACTTCGGTTTTCGTGTTTCTGTCCTGTTCCTTTCAGAATAAATAGCTGCATTATATATCATGCATGCAAGACAGGATTAAATTGTTTGGCCCAACAGGCATTTTAACACACTTACTCAACCCAAGAGGGCTTTTGAAAATACTCTTCTAAGGATGTGGGTGTGTGTGTTGACACTTAAATAAGAATGCATGCGAGTACGTATACGGAGTTTGTGTGCACATATGTTTGTAAAATAGGTATGAATATGAATTTGATGACCCCAAAAACATGCACACAATATCCTTCGTTAGAGATTGTTTTGTTACACATATATACGCCGCACGTAAGGATATGCAACAGAAGGCATGGCAAATGCAATTGCGATTCCTGATGTGCATCCTTCGTGTCATCTGTGCGAAGATGTGAATCTATTTTATAAGATATTGCGGCACCAACAGTTAGATATAGCACAGGAAATGGCTTATTTATGCGCATATTTTGCACTCAGGAGCGATTGTGAAGCGTGTAATGAGTTAAGGGCTACGTAAATGACAGAAAGGATAAACAGCAAGAGCTAAGGGTGCATTGGGGTAATGTGGCATAAGTGAAGTAGATAACGACACGTTATACTCCAAAGCACTTTCGAATTCTACCGTGGGTACCTATTCACATGTTTGTGTGTGTGTGTGTGTGCGAGTTTGTGCGTCTGACTGTTAAGCCAGAGAGAAGGAAAGCCTTGAGGATGTAAAGGCAATTCAAAATTCCGTTTGACTTTAAAGAATAAAAGGTTTCATGAAAGTTGAATGAATTATTTAAAGCCAGGGAAATTCAAAGTACAGTCGAACCTCTCTGTATTACACTCATTCATAGTGAGTCTACTCACAGCCTTATCGCTACATGGTCTTCGCGGTCCCGAGTGGCGAAATCTCTCTCATTTTGAAATTATAAAGCAAGGAAATATTTATTAGGCATTTGAGAGAAGAGTGGTAGGTTAGGTTGGGTTGGGTTAGGCTAGATTTTGTTAGATTAGGTTGGGTTAGGTTAGGCTAAGTTAGGTTTGATTGGGTCAGGCTAGACTATGTAAGGTTAGGTTGGGTTAGGTTAGTTTAGGTTAGGTAAGATTAAGTTAGGTAAGGATGGGTCAGGTTAGGTTAGATTAGGTTGGGTTAGGCTAGATTATGTTAGGTTAGGTTGGGTTATGTTAGGTTAGGTTAGGTTAGGTTAGGTTAGGTTAGGTTCGGTTAGGTTTGGTTGGGTTAGGCTAGTTAAGGTTGGGTTAGGTTTGGTTATCTTAGGCTAGTTTAGGTTGGGTTAGATTAGGTTAGGTTCGGTTCGGTTCGGTTAGGTTTGGTAGGGTTAGGCTAGTTAAGGTTATTTTGGGTTAAGTTAGGTTAGGCTAAATTTTGTTAGGTTGGATTGGGTAAGGCTTGGTTATGTTAGGTTGGGTTAGGTTAGGTTAGGTTAGGTTAGGTTAGGTTAGGTTAGGTTAGGTTAGGTTAGGTTACTTTAGGTTAGGTTAGGTTAGGCTAGGCTAGGTTAGGTTAGGTTAGGTTAGGTTAGGTTCGGTAAGGTTCGGTAAGGTTCGGTTAGGTTAGGTGTAGGAACGTTTGGCTGCCGCAATGAATGGTGGCAAACAAGGGCGCTTTGTAATAGCACGAGGAATGTAAAGACAGCACAATCATCTATCCATCATCATGTTGAACCCATAGCCTCTCTCATCATTAGTTGGCATTTCAATCAAATGCACCATGGATGTTGTGGAGAGGAGTGGTAATGAGCTATGATTTTTATTTTCGAGTGCACGTCCCTTAGAGAATCAGTCTTCTTCAAAAAGCCGCGAATTGATTTTAAGTTCCGTACAAACTAAACATACAATAGGTTCCAAATTTTACCCTCCACTGTTTCCAATGCTCAAAAGCGTTCCCCAAAGATCAAACGTCTCTACTCGGGATTGGCAAAAAATTTCCGTATAATAAACACAATATATACAATCAACATCCATATTGAATTGGGTCTCTTCTTAAAATATCTACCAGGTTAAAAGAACAGAGTCAAACAGGCAGTCAAACTTCAATAAGTCGAACCTCAATTATTCAAAGAATTCATTAAAAATTCTTTCAATTCGGTGCCATCCGCGACAAATGGATTTATAGAAAATTAAAGTTACAAGAGTTAAAGTTATGGAAGTTAGACTGTTTAACAGAATTTCTAAATTAAAAAAAAAAAAACTTAATCCAACATTCCGCTATAATTTTATCTTTTTAACGATTTCCTTAAAGTGCTTCCAATCATTTCTCTTTGATTTGCTCTGAAGAATAAGATGAATTCCCTGAGACTGCAATTATATGCGATAAGATTAAGAAAATCATTTTTGACGTCGAATTCATTCACCACAAACCATCATCATCAACTTGGGAACTTCATTACGGTTCTTTTTTTTTCATTCAAATCATTTCGACTTCCTTCTCATAAGAATATCACAACAACAAAAAAGAAATAAAGAATCACACCTGTTTACATCTTCCAAATAATGAAAGCACGTGACGCACTCTTTAAATCAGCATCAAAACAAAAACAAGAATGACGATGAAAAGCCGGTAAGTCTTTTCCGCGCAGGCGTCACTTCCGTGAGAGTTCAACTTTAGAAAAATGCTCACTCGAAAGCTTTTGGGAATCGGGGTATAAAAGAACGTTTCTTGTCAGAAACTGAACAGTGAACATCCGAAGAGCCATATGTTCAGTTGGCTTGAAATAGAAGGACTTCTTTATTAAGAGTGATCATTAAAAAATTATTGAAAAAATTAGCCACAAGCTCCCTTTCGATATGAAAACAATAACAGAGTCGGTGAAATAAGGACTTAGAAATCGAAATATAAAAAAAAATCAATTGTACTTAAACAATAAATAACGAGTTTATTGAGTGCTCAAATCAATTCAAATGAATCAGAAAAATAATTTAAACATTTTTTTAAAATAAATAAAAAAAAAAACTCAAATAAAATTTAAGTAAATTAAAATTAAATAAGTAAATAATTTAATAATTGTAATAAAAAGCAAAGCAAATTGAATTTTGTGCCACGCTTCAATGAACTAATGTCCTTATTGCAAAAGCAATATGGTATGCAATGAAATGTAATAAGATGCTAAGCAAGAAATTTCATAACGAGAAACTTTCTCAAATATGGCAAATTGAATCTCATTAACGTTATCTACGCGCCATTATTTTTTTTTGCCTTTGTGCTGACATACAAAAAAAGAAGAAGAGAAAATTCCTATTATCAGGACATCGAGCGTGCCAAAGATGACAACAAAAAATATTCGGTTTATCACTTTTCTTGCCATGTCAATCTTCTGATGGCCTCTTTCGACTTAATACACTTGCTTCGCATAGTAAGAAGAAAAATAATTTGCGAAAATATTATTAAGGTTCTCCGATTAAATGACATCACAATCGTTGGCTTTATGTTTCAAGTGATATAAAAAAGAAAATAAACCAAAAAGAAAATATATTCTTTTTCATTGAAATATTACAATCAAAGGGAAATTGTATCGTTTCAGTAAAGGAAAATAAAAAGAAGTGTTAAAGACACATCATCGATTACGAGCAATTCGAAGAGCAGATAATGAATGAAATTCCGATCGAAATATAAACGTTCAGTTCGAGAAGTGATCAGAAGAAATTTATTAGTCGAGCTTTCGATGTCGTAAATTCGAAATAAAAACGAATGAAGAAATTATTTGACCAATGCCATTGACCAGTAGACATTAACTTCAAGGCCATATAAATGGAAGCAGAGAGGGAGAAGTGTCTATAAGAAGTCTCGTAAAAATTTAAGTGAGTACCAATGGAAATGAATTTCATATTGATGGAAGTTACACTGTACTCTCGGACGTTGCGGACGCTCCTCTTAAGTGGGAATGCTCTAGTACCCAGTTGCAAATTTTATGCTCTCCGGATTGATAATTTGAACATTCCTAAGCGAGAGGATATCATAGACATTTCCAATCACTTTTACACATCTACTTTGTTTGAACACGGTCGCGTTGGTTAGGCCTTCCCTATACCTCTCATGAGCAGGCAGAAAGTGAGCTTTGCTTTTACATTTTAGTTCAATCCTGAAAATATGCTACTTTTTATAAAAAAAAAAAACAATCGCTATTCTCTGATCACATCACTTTTTCCCAGCTCAATGACTGCCAAGAAAATAAATGCCTATTGACAGTGGGACTTGGGATACTTCAAGTGATGCATCGCTTAGAAGAGGACTTCCCCTTTTTTGAAACTGCGTATTTCTATCTCTCAAATGGTTTCCTCTTAAGCGGACCCCACTGTTAAGCGAACAAATGTTCCAGTTCCGTGGGTGTACGCTTAAGAAAGAGTACACTGTACTTTTATGCACCAAGTCAATAAAAAAAGGCAAATTTTTATTTATTTTTTATTTGATTTTATTGACTAACCGTTCAGAGTGTTGCCCAGCCGCAGCAATTTCATTGCAAGCCTTTTAATTGCAGGATATTTATATAGTCCTATAAGACTAAAATTGACAAATATATTTAAAAGATACTTAGTAATAAGTCAAAAGAGTATAATTGAAGGAATAACTCCAAAAAGTCAGAAGAAATTTCGCCAGACATTTTGTTTATTGTGTCTTAAAGGTTCTTCATAAGTTTAAATATGGTAGAATAATCGATTCTCATGACCCCTGACAAACGGACGATTCAAGAGTTGTCAGAAAATGACCACTATTACTTTTAAGATATCAATATTCTTTCTGCTTTAACTTGAGTACTTGAGGAGCAGTGAACAGTGGGATTTCGAGTGAAAAAGTCCTTCTCGTACCTTAAAGTACCTTGTGACTGTGGAAATTCAAAAATGAAATGATGATGTTTTGTTGGATATTTTTTGAATAATAAAAATTAATAAGTAATTTACCAAGAAATTCATATTTGATACGTGAATTTATTGGTTTTTTGAAAGAAAAAATATAAAATTTTCATGAAACTTTGTAGTATTTTCATTAAAAAAAAATTTATGCCTTTAAGGGCCAATATTACCAAGCATATTTAAAAAATTTTTAAAATTAAAATTAAAATTTGTTTAAAATAAATTTCATTTTCAATATCGTATTTTTTTAAGCATCGAAATATACGGCAGCACCGTCTACTTCCAGGGCTGTGAGTACATTTGACAGCTGATTAGATCGTTATTTTTAAAAAGGGATTCTATACAGAGCCATTCTAACGATTGTTTCGTACTCCTAATTGCTGCGCTGTGACTCCAAAGCTTCTAGTCCTGTCTATCGTATTGTGTTATTTCCAAAACTGCATTTTTTTGAAAATTATTTCTTTGAATTTTTCCAAACAGCTGGTTTTTGAAAATCGAGCTCAAATTTGATGTCATATTTAAACGCAGTGCCGAGGTGATTTAAAATATTTTTAAAAATTGGAATGGTAAAAACCAAAAGCGGATTTTTAATTTAAAAAATTTTTAAATATGCTTGGTAATATTGGCCCTAAGACTTGATACATAGTTTTTCTCTAAACATAATCCTCAGTGGCGTAGCGAGAAGTTTCGTCGCCCGGGGAACAATGCGGGCACAATGGGGACACAAGAGTGCGCAATGGAGGAAATGCAGCTCCCGCCCTAAATATTATACATAAAAGACCTTTATAAAAAATAAAATAAGATTTGGCTGCCCCTTTGACCCCCTTACTATGCTACTGTAGCTTTTACTTATAAATTTAAGGAAGAAATAATATAGAAGAGATGAACGGTTAATTAAAATATGTATTTGTAGACCCGAATTTTACTTAAAAATATTGTTTATTTTTATATTAATTGCAGAGAATAGGGAAAGATCCGTCTGGCCCACTGCTTTTATTGTGAAAATATGGAAGAATGGAGTTTCTTCTTTCCATTTTTATGTAATTTGGCTGCAGCAAGCTGCTCCACACGAAAAAAGTTTCCAATGAAATTTTGTGATGCAATATATAAAAAAATGTAGTATGCTTTTAGGACAATCGATTGTGATGACTAGAGCGTGTATTTTTAAGCATTTATAAATTTGAAGTATACTTTGTGGGGGGGATATTCTTTTTCTTATCACCATTTTGGAAATAAGTAGCGAATTTGAACTTCAAGGGGATTTCCTAGCTTTAAAAAAGTCTTAAATAGGCTAAAAATCGATTTGAATCTTAACTTTATGTAAATTGAACAAATTTTTTGTCCCATAAAGTACGCTTCAATTTTATAAATGCTTAAAAATACACGCTCTAGTGATGACATTCATTGATAGTGGGTAATGGCCGATTTAGATGAAACTTTTAGGATGTTTTTGTATAACTAATATTGAACTTTTTACCAGGTTTCAACATATTCTGATAAAAGGAAAAATATTTATATGAAATTTCATATTGGTGGTAGGTGGGCCCAAGTTTGAAGAAAACCTTCAGCCTACTTAATCCACATTTTCGAAAACTCATACATAAGTAATAAGAAGAAGTAAGAATGCTTTAGTTAGACTAAGCCAAAATAAGCTGGATCTCTTTGTTGTGAAGAAGAAATATTTAGACATATTTTGGGAGAAGATCTTGGGAGTCAGGGACATATCCTTAAGGTATTTTTAAATCCATGAAAATGGTATAACTTGATTTTTAAATATTCAAATTCATGATTGTAGGTGTTGAATATAAATATTTCCCATTGTCCTTGTCAAAGCTTAGCCATCCAAAAGAGTCCGCACGGCAGCGTTTCTAAGGACTTCTTTTCCGGAGCGCAGATTCTTCTAACACGCTCCGACATGTCGCGAAAGCAGTTGTAAATGAGCGTTTTTTTTTTTTGGTGAATTTGAGTGAAGAGCTCGTAACCTAACATGGAAAAAAAGTACGTTTGGGGATCTCAAAAATTCTTTATGGTTGCTAGAATGCTCCTTAAGACCCTGTTTGGACCCTATTTTAGTAAGAAATTATTTAAAAAATGATTCGTTTAGTCTCCGTAAATGCTCCTAGGCGGTCTTTTATGGAGGCCTTGTAAAAATCACTGCTTGAAAGAGTTCCGTTAGGAGCGATGTTACACCCCTTAAAATATGATTGGCTGGGAGCTTACTTCTTGAATGTTATTTAATCAGACCCAGCTGTAAAGCCCAGGCAGGAGTTGGATTTTATATAGAGAAAATTCAAAATAACAAAACAATTTATTCAAAGCCTGTTGGACTTTTCTCGATTCTAGACCAATTGTCCAATAAGAAGTTTATTGTTTGATTTCTTGCTGAACTATAAATAGGGCAACAAAAAATATTTAAATTCGTTTAATTGGTTTTATAGTCCATAAACATAGTTGCTTATGCTCCATTTTGTTTTAGTTTTTTTTTTCGGCTACATTTGAACGATTTCGGGTTCGGAATTTTCTTTCTTTAATTTCCGTAGGATGTCAAAATCCATCCCTTCAGTATTATTATAATATTCTGTACGTTATTTTATACCTTTATATACCCTTATACCTCATATTTAGGAAAGACTTTTTTCACCGAAAATATATTCTATAGGGTTATATTATAAGACTGATGTGTTTGACGCTCTTCTATAATTTGAAATTCGACAGAAGCATTCAACAAATCTCAACATTGCTATTTCGTTTCCATTCGTGGGCTTTTCAATGTTTCCTTCAATTGATTGAATGATTTATATGAATTTTTTATAGAATAAAGGAATTTATTTGAAAGCTGAATGTCATCCTTGCACTTGGGAGCAACCGTTAAGCAATGCCACCAAAAACAATCAATCTTCAACCATTGGTGGGCGTCCTCGTTAAGAGCATACTGTTTTCTTGCATCATTTTCGAAAGAATTGCCTTACAATAGGCACCAAAAGTAAGAGGGCAAGAGAGGCAACATATTTTTTCAATTACGATTATCCACGAATATACCTTATTTATAAGTAAGGCAAAAAAAGATATTTCAATTTTACTTACACCTAAAGGAATGCGTTTGATTAGTTAAAAAATAATTTCTGTAATTTAAATTCTTTACTAATTCTACTTAATTTAAGCTTTAAGAAAGTCAATCCCAAAGCCTTTCTCAAGACATGCTTTTAATAGACAAACCCACAAGAAGTTTCTGACTGTCGGAAATATTGTAAATATTTGCATACTTTTGGGTGCTGAAACTATATATTTTCGATTGACCTAAAAGCAGGCAAACGTAAGCATTAAATCGCTGAAGTTAACGGGAAATTGTCTCTTAAACGCACACACTGACATGCCGAGTAAAGTAAGCAGCATAAAGACACTGGCTGTGAATAATATATTTATCTCTACTTTTTGCTTTTGTTTTCCTTCTTAGTTTTGTCTTGAGGATTCGTAGTTGATTATGTAAATTTTGAGCCTTCCGTTGAATTCAATTAGATTTGAATGCGGTGCGAGGGGGAAGGATTATCTTCCAGTTTCGGCTTTGCTACATTTTAATACCTATTCCTGGCTCTTATCTTTGTAGTTAGAAAAAAACTAAACTCTAAATTAAAAGCATTTATTGCATCCGTTTATTCTCTTCCATTTCTTCCAGTGATAACATCTTCAGGATCTCTTAACTTCGGAGAAGCTAAACTCATCAAAAAATACGATGAGAGCAAAACGTGACTTTCGCTGGAAAATTCCTCATTCTTCTCTGAAAATTGTCATAAAATAATTGACACCTTGAGTCGCAGAAAAACCCTTCCCTCGTGAAATTTGGGCAAAACTGCACAATATTTTTTTCGAAAAGTCAAGTAACTAACTCATCGTAATGTCACTTAAACTGCTGACAATGTTTCGCAATCGAGCGAGTCAACAAAAACGCCAACGTCAACGACGACAAAGGCTACAGCAATTCCAACAACAATTGCCAACAACGTGGCTGCTTATCTCCGTTATCTGTACACTACTTCAACCGCTGTGCACACACTCGACACCGATTCAAACGTACAGTCGAGCACTCACAGCATCGGCAGCAGCATCACCACTACGACAAGATCGAGCCTCTTGTGCCCACGAAAGCATTGCCAAACTTATCAAAACGAGTCCTGTGATATTAAAAGCGCTCGGAGCACATATATTCACCGACGACGACTTTAATGACCCGACCTTGCCGCTCGATGGTCTTTCAACAACCGATGGCCTTAACAGCCATGGACGACAAAATGAAATTTTAGCGACAGCAACACTTGATGCAACAGCAAAAATAACAACAGCAACGATGGCATCTCCATCATCAACGTCCGCAACGAAAATTTCTAACAAAAATGATAAAGACAATAACAACAACGGGCCAGCGCTTGTCGCAACAATGCCAACTACATCACCGGAAATGGGATCCATTTTAATAACATTAACACCGGAAACGATATACAAAGGAGCATCGCTGCTGAAAATGTCCCTCGGGCCGGAGAACGGCGCCCGCAGCGATAGTTTTGCCAACTTAAATGCCGGCGATTCGGCAACATCGTTCGAAAGGTAAGTCGATGAGATGCGGTATACGGTGGGGTCCGACCATTCTTCAGCTTTCCGCTCGATGCTTGTAAATTATACGTTTAATTATAACTTTCGCCTCAAGTACAATTGTTATTGTCATTGTAAGTTGTTTATTTTGGCGAGGAAATTACGAAATTAATTTCGCACACAGCATGGCGAGTTGTCAAGTGTTTTTCCCCAATTTTTTTTTTTTGTCTTCTGTTCCTCATTTTTTTAATTAATTGTAAGCGTACTTTCGAGTGACTTTTCATTAATATAAAAGTCCATTTTATTGTCAGAAAAGTTTTGTCCTTTACAAGTCAGTCATACATGGGAATTTAATCAAAGTGAGGACTTTTTTTGTTGATGTTCTTGGGTCAAGTTAGGGAGGACTAGGTCTTTGGATTGGTAGAATTTGTATTCGAGTCCCAGGTGGACTGAAATGGCATGAAGTGTTTGAGAAGTTTTTTGAGTAGGGTAAGTTCTCCTAACGATAATGAAATTAATTGTGTTATATTAAACAAAACCGTATACAATATTCACCCTCGATACACCCGTTTGAACTCGCTAGGGTTGTCGAATTAATGTTCTTGCATTGGACCTGATTGTTTTTCATAGGGCATGGGAAAATATAAAATCATATAAAAACATAAAATAAATAAAAATAAACTAACTAAAATAAAATAAGATAATGTAAAATAAAATAAAATAAAATAAAATAAAATAAAATAAAATAAAATAAAATAAAATTAAATTAAATAAAATAAAATCTAAAAGAAAATTAGACAAAATATTTTTAAAAACCAATAAATAACCCTAACTAAAGGAAAATATTTAAATGTAACGCTCTTTGGCACATAATTAAAGCCTTAAAATGTTTCCGATAATGAGAAATTTAGAAAACATTATGGAAGGACTCTCAGAGTTATGTGGATCTTCCCTATCGGAATTAAGGCGATCAAATAGGAAAAAAATATGTTCTGCAAATAGTTGAAAATCAAGCAGTTGCGAAAGCAATTGAGATTACATTCCTTAGAAATCTGAAGATCTGGGGCTCGAAACCGCGCGCAGGCAAACAAAATTTGAGGAAAAATAGGAACTTGAAAGGGGCAAGTAAATTAAAAGGATATGAGTGCATTTAGGGAAGAGCAAACAAGTTCTGAGCTAGACTATTGGTAGGCAGGTTGCTTACAATCTCCTATACTTTGTAGTCTATTGGTAAGTGGTTCGCCTACAATCTCCTAAATGTAGTTATTAATAGGCAGGTCACTTACAGTCTCGTATACTTTGTAGGCGGTAGGCACTATTAGCCGCTGGGAATATTCAAATGCATACCTTTAGGTGTTCAACTTAAATATCTTCTGTTAATATTCTGTTTAAAAGGTCATATCACCCAATTTACTTTTATTTTAACAGTTGTACCTACCCTTATTGTCCCCGCAACCTCATTGAGTCAAATTTCCAAACGAATTCATTAAATTCAGTGGCGTGTCTAGAGAAAGAGTGATTTGATAGTGCTTATATTTTCCACAGTGGTATATTGAACAATTATAAGACATTAACCAAAAAAAAAAAAAAAAAAAAAAAAAAATATTGGAGGGGCTAGAGGAAATTTAGAGAGTTGTGAACCAAAAACCTACAAAATCGGATAAATTCATGGCGTCCGATTTGGATGAAAATTCATATATAGAATAAGTGAAAAATTCGAAGAATTTTAGTACTAAAATTTGTTCGAATTAAGGACTCTTGTGCCCCAGGTTTTAATGAAAATACCGTCAATAATATAGAGAGACAAACAAGAGAGACTTCAAATACAAGTCCAACAAGCCATTCATTTGAAGAAAGCCTGTCGATAATTATGTATTTTGGATTCCGGCGAGTATTCAATTAAGATAGAATTATAATTATTAATTACGAAGATAGCAAAACAAAGGCTTTGTTATGTCCGAATATTTTTATTTTATTGACTGGGAGATTCCGATATATTCGCAGGAGCCTTGTAAACTTTATATTGTTTTCATATGAGGAGAATATGTTGTTAGTCAGCACTATTTACGTCTTTCGATCAGGTATAATACACTCCAACTCTTCATGGATTAACTTGAGAAGGACTTTAAAAGTAGTAAAGAGATTGGTGAAAATTTTTTCCTTCTTCGTATATCTATTGATCTCTATGATCTTGGAATATCAAGAATTAAAAACTCAGTTTTAAAGGGCCCTCTATAGCTGTTGAGATGTCTGCTAATTTCGAACATATAATATGTATTTAAGTATGTAACTAGAAAAGTGTTCAAAATCGAAAACAGCGGGGTCTAAAAAGGTAAAATTTAATTTTTTTTTCAATTTGGGACTATCCCAAAAGCGTGTTTTTTATAGAAAGGTTGCATTTCTTCAATTTTTTCCCCTGTCAGGCTATCGCAATATACTATAATTTAAGAGCTTAAATGAAATCAAACGAAGTACCTAGTAGTCATTTTAGACTGACTGCCTTTAATGAGACCATTGCATTCTGTTCGATTATAGAATGCACGAAAGATGTAACTTACAGGCCGATAGCCCTCTTGAGAGTGGGACCATCAGTTGTTCTTACCAGGGTCCGAAAGGTCCGCGCAGGACTAAGGCTTCTTTTTATTCGCACTTTCGGATATTGTTCACCCATTACCGATTACTTCAATTTGATATAAAGCGGTCCGGGTCTTTTTCAGGGTTCCTCACTTGTCTCGTAACACATCCGTTCTTTTGTTTTCCCACAACTCCCAATGGCGCTCGAACTTCCTCCCGACGGCACTGCCCATAGTTATTCATTTTAATTAATCTACCAATCACATTTGTCTTCATATATTTTCAAGCTGTTTTATTATTCATTTTCGTAATTTGTTTTCCATTTAACACAATTGTTCTCAAATTTTAATCCTCGGTGTTTTTCGTTTTGTTTTGTCCCATTTCTTCCAGTCAAATAAATGCTACTCTGCAGCCGGCACATTGCTTTGAGGGTAACCTTTTAAAGCTTCTACCAACCGAATTAATTGTTTTTGGTAAATTAGTAACAAAACAGGAACAGCAACAGCTCTGGAGACCGCAGGACCCACAGAAGCAATTCCTGTTGCCGCATTCTATAAAGTGGCAAGAAGATTTATTACACATCAGCATAAATGGCTTCCATCGCTGGAGTCCGAAATTCGAAAATTACATATGGAAACATTTGGGTATGAATAACAAGAGCGCATTTATTCACTGAATAAGTTATGAGACACGAACTTTAAATTCTTAATATGTTTTGCCTGCCATGCATTCGTAACCAAAGTAGCGGCTCAAGCAAACCGTTTAACCCTTTTTTTGTTTTGTTTTTTGTTTTTTGAGCCGTTATTTACTAGCCCATTTTAGCAGATTAAGTTCAAAGAGGCATTGGAAGTGGCAACATAACCCACGCTACATAATTTGAACAAAAAGCTGCTTGGTGTATCAAATGGGGGAATCGTAAAAAGCCATGAGAAATGGCGGCTTGCCTTTTGGGGTTGTTGTAACTTGTTCGCGAAGTTAAGAAGCGGTAAAAGGCACGTTAAATCGAGTTCTCTGGATTGTGTTTTTCAATGAAACTAACGTTTAGAGTATCGATTTAAGAAGCCAAATGAAGACTATTTAGTATGGAAATGATTCCTTATTAAGTTGAATGCCATACCATAGCGTACAGAATTAGCATTCCAAGAGAAAGCAATCATGTTAAAAGGTATGGGATTTTCTCTAATTAGGCGATTAACCTGATGCCGACCTCATATTTGTTGCCATTCTTTTACACAGAGAAAAAAATCAACCAGAAAACTGGTTAAATCAAAAGGAAAAACATACAAAACGGCTTCAACAAGGAATATTTTTAATTTTAACAATTTTTCTTGTTGAAAAAATAAAAAATTTTTCTTTTGAATCAACCATATTTCAGGTTGAATTGAAATGATAATTTTCAAAAATGGATTTAAATTTAAATTGTTGAACCAACCACGGACATAGTTGAAATGACAAGATATTTTTCAAAAAAATGCCAAAAAAATACCTATACAAGAAGAAATGTCAAAAAAAATTTAATTAACGTTCAAAGCAAATGGCCATAGAGCACTCTGCTGAACATGACCCAAAAAATAGCCATCGGATGGACTTCATCCGATTTCGTCACTCCGTTGTCGTGACTGCTTTCGCAATGCTTAAAAAGTTCTAAGATGAATACATATCTTATATGTCTTATTTTATAAAACAAATGAGAATTATACCGAACGAAAAGAAATGTACTTAAACATATTTACTTTCAATTCAACCTAAAATGTTGTTGGCTCAACAATTTTCCTTTTGAAATTTTTGTTCTGCTCGAAAATCAAAAGGACTGTGAATAACAATGCGCCCTTTTAAAAAAATCATGGTTACGTTCGCTCAGTGTACCACTGCTAGTGCACATTTATTTATTGGTTATCTTGCAGATCTAATCTTCATCATCTCCAGTATACTATTTTTAGAGCTCTCAGAAGTTCGTATTGAATATGTTTTTTTTTTTTTAGCAATAAAAAGGGCAACGGAGTAATATAATTAGGGCTCGGATTTTGTTGACTTTTAAAAATGTAAGGCATACTTTATGGCGCCAAAATTTTTCTTAACAACATTTTGCGAATCAGTTTGGCGAAATCGAACTTCAAACCGCTTTTCTAACTTCAAAAAAATGCATATTGAAGTTAAAAATCGCTTTGAATCTTAGCTTTATGTGAGTTGAACAAAATTTTTACTCCCTAAAGTATGCATCAAATTTAAAAAATTCAACAAAATCCCTGAATATAGTATAGATAAGTTCAGTAGGTACCCAAAAGTAGGCATGTGAATATACAGAATTTCCCTTATAATGAGAATTCATACAAATATTGATCAATGAATTTGAGGGTTGGGCGGATCTTCTTTCAGTTGGCGCTTCGTAAACGGAAGCTTAAAACTATGCAAAATTGGGCCTTAAATATTCAAATGCATACTTTGAGCTGTTGAATTCAGATACTTTCTGTTACTCTATTAATATTAAGGTAACCAAAATACTCAGATAAAATGGAATGCGATGTCCACAGTCGTTCTACCAAACTACCAATTGGTTTCTCGGTCTACGTGAAGCTAGGTCTGAAATTTGAAGGGTTCTTCAGTACCTTGTCTAATATACATATGGGCATTCCCGGAAAAGTAAACTTTTTGTCGCGTCCGTATATAGCTGATTGCCATTTAAGACTGTATAGAAAATTTGAAAAATATAAAATTCCGCATAAGCTGCACAAAAGTATTGAGAAGCAAAAGTACTATTTACCGCATACTTGAATTCGGGACTTAAAATTGCTCCTTCTAGTGTCACGTTCGTTTCGACCATGCCCATATGGCATTTTCTTGTCCTTTGACGGCTTTTGATTGCACCAAAAATTAAAGGCTCTATTTAAATCAGTTTTTGGAATATCGTGGGAGTTTTATTATTTGTGGAAATTATACCGTTTTTTGGGCCTTTTAAGCAAAGAATTAGATTAAATGGGACGGAGAATTTTTAAATTTTTCTTCCGGATATAAGCACCATACAAATTGATATGAAAACTTGTCCCTATAAATTAGGGAAGCTTTTAACCAGATGAAATCGTTAGATTAAACGATGGCAATCATTAGCGGATCTACCGACTAGGCAACATAAGCGCAGCAAATATTCAGGGGCGGAAAATTTTGACCGTTTACACTAGATAAAATGCTACTGGCTGCTGTCTGAGACGGAAAAATCACAACTGTCTTGCACGACAAATTGTCTTAATCTGACCCTGGTGACAATGCCTTTAGATTTGATAGTTGAAAGAGGGGAATGTTTATATCCAGGCTGCGTATATCCGAGGAATACGGTACATTGAACTAGTGAGAACTTTTTTGAGAAATGGTTTTTTTTTGGGAAATTTATTGAACGAAGGGAAGAAAAGGATAACTGCGGCTGTTTGTTAAAAATTAACACAAAATAATATCCCAACACTGATTTATATATCTTAGCCTGGAGAGAAATTTTTAAAGATGATTGAAACAAAATTGAATCGAGTCAAAGGAAAGGATATAGAGTCTGGAAGAAACAGCTTAGACTAAATGAGATTGTATATGGGAAATTTCACGAGACTAAATTTTTCATTAATAAAATCCTTCGAGTGCTTAATCCATCCTTCAATGACTTCAGCTCTTCTCCTTTATGATTATAAAAGCAGGAAATCCTAACGATTTTCCATTTGCCTAATGTAGTTAATGCCGCGATCATGTCTCATCGCATTGTTCCAATAATCAAAGGATTTTCCATTTAGACTCTCAACATTAACTCTTCCACTAATTCGTACTGATTTTTGAAAAATGAAAAACCCATTTGAATAATTACACCAAAAAACTTTCTTTGTACCAACTTGCAACAATGTGGATAAATAATTTCCTCGCCTAACATTGTGACTTCGGAATATGCATTCATCGTCATTGTAACAATAAACAACTTCATCATCACGATTATCATTGGGAAACGAAAACGAATGGCAACGAAATTAATGACACACCCACAAACAAACAAACACACGCACGCATTAATACACCTGAAGGCTGGGATGATTGGAGTGATTTTACGCTTTGTAGTGTTACTTGCGGAAAAGGCGTTCAACAGCGTTTCCGTCGTTGCTTACTGGACAACCCAATGGTTAACCTGAACATGAATGCGAATTTAAATGCGGTGAATATGGATTCATTGGGCTTTGATGAAGATGACGATGATGTCATCATGAGCAACAGCAGCGGCAGCAGTGATGACAACAATATTCTAGATGATGGATACGGTGGAGTGGGAGTTGCACGAAGAGACGACCATACAGATATGGTTGACAATGATATTACAAAACCTGACCGTATATCTGATGATGATGATGATGTTGATGATGATGATGGTAATGATATGTTGAAGATACGAACTGATGATGGTGGAAGGACACAACCAGCTGTCACTGTCATTGTCAGTGAAACCATCCAGTCTACTCCATTTGCGTTACAATATAATAAGAATGAGTTAGCAGCTGAAGTGAACCGAAAATCATTGCCAATGACAGTTGATGCTGCCCATACACCCACATCCGCACCAGAGTCAGAACAAGAACCTACACGAATAATTTCCGAGAATATGAGCCCGAGAACGACAGCGACACAGCCGACGATTACGACTGTTGTTGATGAGTTGCGAGCGCAGCGGACACAAGGATATAATGAACATATGAAAGCAGAATATATTCCTAACGATGTTGACGGCGGCACATCCATGAGAAAGGAAAACATAAAAGATTTTCATAATGAAATGGATAAACGAATTCGAAAATTAAATAAAAAAAGGATAACGACAAAGCAATTCGAGACAATGTCCTGCGAAGGCTATAACATTGAACAGCGCGATTGTAACATGTTCGAATGTAGTGGTATGTATGAATAAAAATGAAAAATGAAAGAAAAATTGAAATTAATTCAACATTTTATGCTTGCATTTATCTACTCTCCAGATGACATCAGCGACTTGTTGAAATTCTACAAAAAAACACAATTTTCGGAAGATGCTCTTCAAACGCCAGCATCGACAGTGCAAATAAGCGATGCTTCGAACGAAAAGAGTGCTGCAGCAACAACAACAACAAACACATACAACAGCGTTAGTGGAACAAGTGAAAATGTATCCGATGTTGGCATGGACTCGACACCGTCGTCAACAACACCTGCTAACATGGGCTACATTAAAAGTTGGCGTAATTCTTTGAATTTCACAATCTTAATAACACTCCGAGTGAAGGTAATTGTTTGTATTGACATTAAACATGAAAAAGTTAATTAAAGAGAGGACACCGACTCGGGTAAAGACCATTAGGACAACAGAAAGTACATATGTTAGCTTAACGCCTGAATGTATGCACTTCAATATTTTGATGCCAATTTATATGATTTTAGACTTATTTAAATGGGACTTTACTAATGCCTCAAGGGGATTTTATTAGAGATGCCGCGGATATCCGGTTACTATCCGGTATCCGGCATATCCGGCAAAAAATGAACTATTCGGCCGGATGCCGGATACTAACTCATTATCCGGCCGGATACCGGATATTAAAAAATTTCACAGTTTTTCATATAAATCTCCTTGAAGGAAGCCCTTTATGAAATAATTAAGTAGAACAAAACGATTTGTAATGATGACGACTTTTATGTGTTTATGTATTTCAAAAATCAAAAAAAAAAACGTACAAAATCCTTAGATACTGGAGCGAAACAAGTGAGAATGACGGAGATGCAATAACTTCGGCTTGTGTCATTTATTTCTTTCCAGTCTTGAATGAAAACTTGAACGTGTGGCTGCCATGTCAAGTCGAAATTCATTTGAAAAATAATAATTCAGTATTTGAGTGTGTGAATGAAAAGGAATGCATAAATTTCGAGTTTTTTATTCAGATTCGGATTCTAGAGCATGCCTGAATAAAGCTACTTTTGAATTTGGGAAAAAATTCAACTATCCGGTTGCCGGATATCCGGCTATCCGGCCTCGCAGCTTGCCGGATATCCGGTATCCGGCAAAATCACTATCCGCGGCATCTCTAGATTTTATCAATTATTACATAAAATGTTTTTAAATGGCATAGCTGGAAGAATGAAATGGTTTGTAGCTTACACAAATTTTTTAAGAATTTACGTGCATACTTTTGGGTGTTGAATTTGTATATTTTTGTCGCTCCAAAGATACTGAATAGATGCATTAGAAAGACAATTTAATCGACGTAACCAGAGCTCGAATTTTGTTGACTTAAAAATTTAAAGCATGCTTTGAGGAGTACAAATTTTGTTCAACTCACATAAAGTTAAGATTCAAATTGATTTTTATCTTCAATAAAGATTTTTTTTGAAGTTAGAAATTCGATTTAAAGTTCATCTTCGCTAAACTTATTCGCAAAATTTTGGTGAAACAATTTTTGGCGCCATAAAGTATGCCTTAAATTTATAAAAGTCAACAAAATCCGAGCGCTAAACATAAATCTTTGACGATATAAAAATGATACCAAAAAGGCTGAAGATTTATCGATAAATTTAACGACCGATAGTGGGCGATAAGGAAGGGTAAAACCCAAAAATAGTGCTGACATACTATCGGATCACATGATACTATTCATGCTCTCTCTTCATCTATCTCCTTCACTCTCCTTCTCTCTCCTTCTCTCTCCTTCACTCTCCTTCTCTCTCCTTCTCACTTTTTCTCTCTCCTTCTCTCTCCTTCTCTCTCTTACTCTCTCCTTCTCGCTTCATCTCTCTCCTTCACTCTCCTTCTTTCTCCTCCTCTCTCCTCCTTTCTCCTACTTTCTCCTTCTCTCTCCTTCTCTCTCCATCTCTCTCCTTCACTCTTCATCTGATTCCTTCTCTCATCTTCTCTCTCCTTGTCTCTACTTTACTCTCCTTCTTTCTCCTTCTCTCCCTTCTCTCTCCTTATCTGTCCTTCTCTCACCATCTCTCACCTTCTCTCTCCTTCTCTCTCCTACTCTCTCTCTTTCTTTCTCTCTCTCCCTCTCCCTCTCTTTCTCACTCTATCTTTCGATCACTTATGCCACCACATTTCACAAACATATATCCCTCTGGGCATTGATTATTATTAAAAATAGTATATACACAATTTTAGAATTAACCCATTGATTCCCAAAAATGAACTGTCGATACTTGTATTGGTATTGTATTTCGTTAAAAATTAAATCAAGTGGAAGGCTTAAAACTCAATGAAAAATAAAATTTTTTGTGGGCGATCGTGGGGTTACAAAAACTCTTTAGTTCAATTTAGTCACAAAGTATTTATATATTATATATTGCTTAATATCGTTATCGGATGAGCTCTTGCTAAAAATTTAACTTAAAAACTTTATTCTATTTTATTTTCTGCTAAAATATTTATCAAAATCGGTCAATTATTAAAAATCCTGTCTCTGCTATTTGTATTGCTCTCTTTTTAGAACGACAGTAAAGCCACAGCAACAATATTCTCTATACGCAACGCTACGCACAATTTGTATTTGGATCAGTGTCAAGATGGCTTACGCCTATATTTGGAGCGTGATAAGAGCACTGAAATGCTGCCCGTTAAATTTCATTTGTACGACTATCGTTGGCATCAAATTGCTATCAGGTGAGTGAGCTCAGAACATTTTAATTGATGAATGTGCAAAATCAAGTGACGTGCATGCCTCCTTACCACTCCACTCCATTCCGCCCCACTCCAGTCCACTCTCTCCGAGTATGGGGGTTTATGTTTTTATTTTTTTTACTTTGAGCTATTTACTGTACACTCATTGCTCCCTATCGATGCTTTTGATTGCTTTTGCGCGAATTTCCATGAAATGCATAAAAAGTGTGCAGCAGAAAATTTGAACAGTGGAAACTTTAATAGGCGAACAGTCGTGGCAAATTGGATATTGGGGCAGTTACATGGACTAAGAACGAAACTGGTGGCAATAGAAAATGATAAAAATAAGTACAACAAGTAAGGGGTCAGGCGAACCAGACAATAGAATACCCGAAACAGACCCACATGTTCAAATAATTTTTTATATGAAGAGTTGCTTAAAGCCATAAGGGGCCCCATATGCCGACTTTTGTTAAATTTCTTTGCCATGCCCACTTTTCCAATTCTTTGAATTCTAATCGGAGGCCTTAATATACGCTCAAAATCTAAGTTTCAGTGGAATATCTAAAAAAAAAAATCCGATTTTGGGGCAGTTTTGAGAATTTTTGTGACAGACCCTAGTACTGGAGGTACCCTTAATAATGGACCTATCAAAGAAATTTTGGATAGGATGTTTATGGCTACAAAGGAAGCATAACTGCCAAATTTCGTTCAAGTCCCATTTGAATTTCGGGTGCAGGAGGCAATTTTCTACAAACGCCCTTCAGTCACGCCCACTTTTCAAATTTTTGAAATTGAATAACTTGGTTTTAAATATGTTTAACTATCAAATTTCATCAAAATATCTTGAAAAACTTCGATTTTAGAGCAGTTTTTGTGATTTTCGTAACAGACCCTAGTACTAGAGGTACCCTTAAAAATAGTCCGATCGGGTCCAGACAGACGGACATGTCTAAATCGAATCTCCTGGTGACGCTGATCATTTCTTTATATTATTTATTGTACCTATCTCGACTGGCTCGACTTTCATTAACAGCGAAGTGATCGCAAAGCAGAGGTTTTACTGTTAATAATTTTTGTTGCATTTTTTCTTCAAATTTTCATCTCCTTTGTTAAATATTGGAAATTTTATATTTTCCGCGTATTCAGCAGTGCAATCAATCGGGAAAAAAAATCTTTTCACAACTCTTTTTGTTTCCGTTTATGCAGCGTACAAAATGGTGACTTCATATCCATTTTTGTCGATTGTTCCTGGACAAATAGTTATGTCGTTTCGAAACGATTGTTCACGTTGCCCTTGGATGCAGACGCTGAGATTGGACGCGGTTTCAGCGTGAGTAAAAAAAACCGTTTTAAATTTTCAAATTCAAAATGAGAAAGTCAAATTTTAATATCTTTGAAGCACGTTCGAAATTTGATTGCTTTTTGTTCCATACCGAATAATGAACTCTATTTTCCCTTTTTTTTTTTTTTTTGTATTTTTGTATTTTTCTGTCAACATTTTTCTAAAAAAAAAAACAACCAAAAATATTCATATTGACACCTATCAGGGTGAATTGCAGCAGCTTTTATTGCTACCGGACAACCAGGAACGCCATCAATGCTCGACACGACGAACTTCGATAAATGAAGTTAAACGTTATATAATCGATACTTTTATTGGTGACTATGGTAACTAGAATGAATTGGAAATTCTCACAAAAAAAAAAAAATGGAATTTTCCTAAAATATGTAAAGCACATTTCATATAAGAGTACACACGGTGGTATCCTTTTTGAGTGGCAAAAAAAAAAAAGACTTTTTCCTTTTAAAAAAAAAAAAAAAATTTCTCTTAATGAGGTCAAATTTCCTCTACTAAGCTGTTGATCCTTTCTGAAACTAATCATAAATCCTTTGATTTTTTTTTCGATTTTTAGAAATTGTCACTCTCTGAGGGTGTCCACTCAAGAGAAACTGTACTGTACTATTTACAATAATTTCATTTTACAAGGTTCGGTGGATTTATAGAGTTGATATTGTGATTCGCGTTTTCTTTTGAACGAAATATGAACGTAAAATTTTTGGCTATAGCTTATTTATTTATACCTACCTTTATATGTATGAAATATTTTGTGTAGAAAGATAGGTACATTCAACTAGAATCAGTGAAAGATTTAATCACAATCAAAAGAAAAATTAGATTAAGATTTGACATTAAACAATAATAATGTTCTAGAAAGTAGTTACACAAATCTTATTGATGTCTAAAACAGTCCCTAAAATGCCATATTTTTAACTTTTTATTTTTGTCGAACCCCCGAAATTTTGGTCGTTTTTCCGTTGCTCTTAACTTTTTTGGTTGTCTTAAGCTGGTTCCCTTGAATTGTAGGTTTTTTGACTACTTGAAACTATTTTTAGAATTTAATCCTCTAATTTGAATCCCAACCTCCACGATGAATTTCTTCCATTTATAAATGAGTTCGAAGCGATACAGTAAAAAACATCATATGAAAACAGTCGAGCCATCAAAATTTGGATCAAAAAAAGTGTTGTACCACATCAGGTCATGGAATATAAAAATAATTTTGGCTGCACTTCCTGAAAGAACATGTTATATGAAGCGAAATCCCATTTTCAGTTTTGCTCGATTTGCTACAGTCCAATTTTAAACCCTTTTCGACAAGTATGGCCGAGAATTAAGTTACGCACTTACTTTTGGCTATATCTCGTAAACTGTTCAATATATTGTTTTTCTGTCTATAACAAACATTTGGCCTTAGGCTTGGAAAAAGGAACTGTGGTAATAAATGACACGTAAAACTCCATCTGGTACCTTTAAGAAACAAAACTCTCACTAGCTCAACAATTTGCTCACATCATTTTTGCATATTTGACCCATAGCACCCAAACGGGTAGGAATTTCGCGAAAGACTTTTATTAAAATGAATAAGAAATAAAATGTAAGGACATCATGTAGCACATTTACTGTATCCGAGCGTTCCTTGGTACCTTTTTGGTACAGCAGAGGTAAAAAAGTTAAGCCCGAATTCTTAAGAAAAAACTAAAAATAACCCTTTTCATATGTCCTAAAATTTTCATTTAAAATATTAATCCTTCATTCTAATTTGTACAATGATTTTTAAAAATTTAATTCTTATTTTTATGAACGAAACTTGGAGTAATAAAACTTTCCTCCAGTGTTGGGGCACTTTAATTTTAAACTCCAATGCCGAAATCTTAAGTTCTTAGTTCAATTCTTTTAATGACCCTCTTTCTTTTTCCATCTCCATACACATTAGTTATTTTAATGTTGCTTTTTTCAGCGAAATGTGTAGATCTTTAAAATAGAAAATCTACAGAAAAGAAAAATTAACCCTTAAAAAAAAATTATTGTAATGCACATTATAAAAATAGAAAATTGCTCAAATCGATCCACTTTTTTGTTGTAAGAAGTCCTCTAAGACACTTACAAATTCAATATAAACAATAAAAATTTGTACAATAATCGTTTCGTTTGTGTGAACTTCAATCAAATTTACGAACAATAAACTAAGTACGAATAAGTTAATCGATTAAATAAACGAACATCTAGACTGATAAAGGTTGATTTTCTTAAATCACTTCTATGGACCTGTTTCTGGTACGTATAACATATACATCTTAAGTCCTATTAACAGGACAGGATATATAATTCACCTTTAAGATATCCTCAGTTCAAGTTAAATTACACGAAGACTTTTGGATTTCCGCAATGTCACAATATCCTATGGAGAAGTCATAATTACTACTATTTTAGAGGAATAAACCACTGTTGCCAGTTTTTTAGAGGAATATTACGCTGAATGTCTCAAAACAAGACCAAAATTTCTTAAAATTGAATTTTAAAATCTTCTAGAATCAAAAACTTGGTCCAATGAGGTCCCATAAAAATTTCCCTGTCCACTTTTCTGCCCTTAAACTCCACTAAAGATCATAAATGTCTTTATTATTCCACGGATAGGTATTCCCCTTAAATGGCAACAGTAGGGTATATAGGTTTGTCGAGCGAGGGCCCTAGGATCCCATTAACAACAAATATTGACCAATAAAGAGGTCATAACTTTATTACTTATTAGCTATGTCGGTACTCATGATCCTCTTTCCGTGTGTCCCAAAAAAAGACCTAACTTAATTTGAAATGACGCAACCTCTACAACTCGGGGCTCTTTTCAGAAACCGATTCTTGGAAGCGTCCCTACGTCCTCTCGACAAGGCTGAGATAGTCATGACTTATGAGGCTTTAGTCCTTCAACACTATGGTAAGCCAATAGGTTTTTCTCCAGCGTTACGTTGTCGACAGCTTTTATCTTTTAGAACTTTTATAGGTGCTTATATACCTTGCAGCATCTAATGAGAAACTTTGTGACAAGTTAACCTTCTAGGCCCCAAGACCGCCTCTAGATGGCCTAATTACTCTTAGAGTTAGGTTTTGGAGACCAGAAGGTTAAATTCCATATCTGGTCAGCGTCAAAGGCTCTCTATTTTTGGTCATTGATAAGTAAGGTTTAAAGCGGATATACCCTTTATGCACGACTATGGTTCCTTTTTATTCCGGTCATAGAGAAATGTTTAATAATATAAGGACAAGATGAGTGCGTACAGAAGATCTTTGATCCATTAGATCAACATAGGCGGTACTCCAAATTTATAGTGCAGCCAAATTTCACAAAAAATCATTATTTTTCAATATAAAAGAGCTTTACAAGTCATGCCCATAGATAAGAAATTGTAGGCCCAACGGTTTTTTCTTCGAAGCCCTTTTTTGCTAGTGTGAGATCTTAAAAAATAAACCGATCCTAGGTCTGCTTTGAGCGGAACTCCTCAAGAATTAAGTTCCTTCGTGCCTGTGGGAAATTCGGGCCCAGAGAACTTCACCACTTTCAGATTTCCCCACTTTAAAGGCCTTCCACCAGATATTCCTTAACGGAGCTCTTCATTGGATAAAAATATATTAGCTCCAATGTTATTATAAAATCTTCCCGATGAACTTTCAATCTCAACAGTCTCCATTTTTCAGTCGAGGTCGTAAAAAGTTACATTTCTTTCATTTTATCCTGATAAAAAGCCAAAGTTAAACTAGCTTTTACTATCTTCAACACTCTAAAGGTGACTCCGTTCGATTTTATTTGCTGCCAAAGTACAATTCCCATTTACATTTTTATGGATCATGAGCCCAGTGGTCGTTGCGGTTTCAAAAAGGCAATTCATGGCAGAGGAAATGGCATCAAGCGATGCAGATTCGATTCGATTCGTCCACTCAAATCGAAGCTGCCATAAAGGAAAAAAGTTGCATGAATGTGCGGAGTTTTTCAAACAGACTTTTCTCACAGAGAATGTAAATTTCTCGCTCATTCATAAAGTAAAAAAAAAAGCAAACATAGAATACAGGAAAAGGAGGTACCTCTGGTCATATGGTTCACTTTATGGTATGATTACTTTTATGGTTACTTTATTAAAAGCGGCTGGACGATTGTAAAAAATACAACGAATCTAAAAAGTAAATCGACTTTTCACTTAATGGGTAAGAGTTTTAATTGCTTTTCTTTTTGAGAACACACGTTTTTGAGTCCTCTTTCTACCGAAAAACAAAACACATGTCGAATGGTGAAACAAACAATAAAAACTTTACGAAACGACAAAATACAAAAAAGTGAAAAAAACGCTCTCATAAATTCCACCAAAAACACCAAAAAGGTGTCACTGAACTTTAAAACTAATGAACGCCTTAAAAAAAACGATGAACTGTCGAATGATTGCAGGAAAACGTTGCGTGAATCAAAGGACAACGCAACGATTTCACGACTTAGCGTTGCTTGGTCAGTGGTTTCGAGCAAAAATTTCGAGCAAACTTTTTCGAGCAATTGAACAAAAAAGGGCTTAATCTTCAAAGCCAGTGAAATGAGCAAAAATTCTCGTGAAAGCGGATTCGATGCAGAAAAAAAATCAACCGTAAATAACTGCTCTTTTAAGGTTCTTTTTTTTCTCCGAGGATGGTTTTATGCAGAGCAAAAATCGCTTCGCCCATTCAGACGTCCAACAATGGAAATTGCAACAGAATTATGGGGAAAAAGTATTTTGCAGCACATAAAACCCGCGACTGGTGCAGAGTGTTGCAATACAGGGGCAACTAGAAAATGTGCTCATATTTCATCGGCAAGCGATTGTGTGTTCGTGGTAATAACGGCGAGGAGTAACAAGAGGGAGAGAGAAAAAAAACTTAAAATTCTCCATTGTTTTTACCGCTAAACTGCGTATTGTTATTGAGTTCTTTTTGCTTTCAATAAAAGGAGCGGGAAAATTTTACTGCAATGTAATTGCGGAGCAAGATAATCTCGTGGCGCTAAGAGGGTAACATCGGGGAATCTATTTTTGGTCGTAAATCGAAGCGGATTTTTATTGGAATAGTTAGTTTCATAGGTTCATTTTTTGAAGGATTCTCCAAAAATGGTTAGTTTTAAAAAAATTAAGCCTCGTTTAAGACAAATCCATTAGCCTGATTCGAAAGGAATTTTTCCTTGGCATTTTTTCCTACAATAAGGCAAAGCACTGTGTGACATTTTTGAGGTCATCGCGTCCGCCCAAAGATTTGACTGCAGATTCTGGTAGTACTTGGTGGGTACAGCAACGCCTCATACTTAGTTTAGTCAGGTGGTCTATTTTTCGTCTGTAAATCGGTCACAAAAAGTGGGGCTAAGAATTAAGTTGCGCAGTTACTTATGCCTATATCTCGTAACAAGTTCAATATTTCTCTTTCCTCTCTATGACAAAGTCGTAGCTCTGGTCTTATTTAAAATAACTGTAGTACAAACTGACCCAAAAAGCTCCATCTAGTGGGTACAAATTGCAAAAACTTCTTAAATTTTACGATTTTTTATCATCTTTTTAACTTTTATGTCCCATAGCTCTTAAGCCAATAGGAATATTTTGAAAATGTTTTGATTAAAATATAGGAAAATTATAACTTAACAACTCCTGTAAGTACACGAACTGCATCTGAGCGCTCCTTGATACTGTTTTTATACCCGACACACAATGTGTCGAGGGTATATTGCATTTGTGTGGTTGTGTGTAACACCCAGAACCAGTCGAGATAGACCATACAAAATGTATATAGAAATGATCAGCGTCACTAGGAGATTCGAATTAGACATGTCCGTCCGTCTGTCCGTCTGTTTGTATACAGTTATCTTATCGAAGGAGTTGAGATATCTCGACAAAATTTGGTATGCGTGCTCACGGGGACATGAGTAAGAACAAGTTCGAGAATGGACCCGGCACTTATGCTTCCTTTGTAGCCTTTAACATCCTCCCAAAAAATTTCCTTGATCGGGCCATTTTTAAGGGTACCTCCAGTACTAAGGTCTGTCACAAAAATCCCAAAATTGCCTTAAAATCGGACTTTCTCGCAATATTTCAATGAAACTTAGAATTCGAGCGTATATTTAAGCCTCCGATAAGAATTCAAAAAAATTGGAAAAGTTGGCGTGACAAAGGGGCGGTTTTTATAAATAAATCTAAGAAAAGTCGGTATATGAGGCCCCTTATGGTCTTAAACACCTCTTGATATTAAAAGTTATTTGAACACGTGTGTCTGTGTCGGGTATTCTATTGTCAGGCTCGTCTGACTATAACACCCTTACTTGTTTAACCTTCAATCCTGAAAATTTTTTGCCAAAAATCGGACGAAAAAACTCTTTACCTATCCTTTAAGTATGCACGAAATCTTTTTATCCAACGCAAATGGTTCTGAACCATGAAAATAATTTCTAATCACTGTTGCACCGTTTTCTGCACAATCTGCCAAGGCAAAAATGGACTTAGGGAGTTATTTAAACCTCGCTTTCAAAAGATTGCTTTTGAGTCATTTAGTCGTCCCAGTTCTAAATCTGAGACCAAAACATCTTTCTTGGCACCTCCAGAAAGCTTGAGCTCTTTGGAAGTGTTCTGCTTTTCGATCCACCTCTTCACCGGTGTAGTTTTACCAGCACTCTCGTTGCAACGATGATAGTCGCAGACGTTCTGTGGAGAGATGCTCTTAGTGGTCACAATACCCACATAGTTGAGTCTTTTGAAAGCTTTCACCCATCAGTTGCCTCTTCTGAAATACGAAACACAAAAAAAAAAAAAAAATTTCATCTCAAAATCGGATGAAAATCGAAAGAGGAGAAAATTGAAAAACTTTCCTTTAATTACATGTTTTCGTTAATCCTTCACAATAATCTGAAATGGACTGGATTTCTTGTTGTTGCTGCGTGCGCTGCGAGAACACAATCCAATATCCCACAAGATTTGGCAACATTTTTCGGCTAATGTTCGCACAATTTTTCGCTTCGTAGATTTTCTATTCTTTCGGTTTTGTTTTTTAGGGCAAACTTGTGCAATAAATCTGATTTTGCTCTGCTTACAGCCCATTTCCTTGAACAGTTACAAATGCAAGTACCACAAAAGGAAATTACAACATCATTCTTGGAAAGCGAAAGCAAAGCGAACAAACAAGCAAACAAACAAACCGTTTGGCACAATTTCCGCTTTCGCAAAATTTTGCTTAATGGATCTTGACTTTTAGTTCGTTGAATGTGAACTCATTTTGAAACGATTTTCAATTAAAATATCAGACCAAAAAGAGGAAAGGGCAATCGTCTCGCTTTATTGGAGCGATGAGAGGAGGCTAAAATTTTATACAACATTAGATGATAGTGAGGATCGGAGCCAAAGAATGTTAAAGAATATTAAACGGTTATTAGTTAAGCATAAAAAGGACCCAAAAGAGTCGGGGATAAGGGGTAAACAGATGGGATCGTTATCCTGAAGAAAATTGTTATTTTTTTAAATTTGTTCTGAGATCTGCAATCGTTTTCTTTATTCTGCACCGTCTACGCACTAATTTATCCTCGTCACTGGTTCCAATGGAGAAAAACAGTGTCCAAATATTCCAAAAATTCTTCTTCAATCGTTTGGGACATTCTCACTGGGAAACATCGTTTTGATCCATATCAGCAAGCATGGAGCCACCATTTTTGGAGGGGTGTTTGAACTTTAAGCTACTGAAAGAAGTGTGAACATCGAAAGATCGAGATCTTATATACCTAACGGCCAGAATACTGCTTACAGAAGCGATGAAACGTTACACATTTTGTAGGCCGTAAGCGGTAATGCATACGACCTCATATACCATCCTAGTATACTTTTGTTCGAGCGTGGCCGTTTTGTGGAGTGAACGCCTACCACCACCACACAAAGTAAGCTATTGGTAGGCAGGTTTCTTATACTTACTTACGTACACTTTGTAAGCTATTGGTAGGCAGTGCGCCTACAATCTCCTATAGTTTGTAGCTATTATAGGCTGGTCGCTTACAGTCTCGCATACTTTGTAGGCGGTTGGTCGCTGGATATATTTGTATATTATATGTCGATTTTGGTCCAAAAATTCACGAAATAGGTATTGGGAAATATCTGCCTAGATGTTTTTTGCTTAGAAAATCGAATCACCTTTTTGAAAAAATTTAATCTTCGTTTCGGTGGGCAGCGGGTTTGGCTCTTATGGCTTTACTTCATGCTTGCGAGCCAAGGTAGATATAACTCTGGAGGAGCTGCTAAAAAAAAGGATCATCTGGCAATAAAAAGAGCATTTGACCATGGAAGAGATTCGAATGGTACAACTTTTTTTGTCCATAGTTTTCACGTAATTATTTTTGATATTTATTCAAACGTATTTATATTTCCCAAGGGTCTTCAATATTTTTTTCTTCGTGTTACTGTACATTGATTTCGTTTTCGAGATATTTCTAATAAAAAGCTTGAGGGAAAGAAAAAAAGCAATAAAACTATTGTAAGAAGCCTTTTCTTCCTAGCACCGTTGCCAGTTTATTTTAGGGGACAATTTCCATGAATGTTTTTAAAATTAGTTCAAAATTTGCTTAAATTTGATTTTGAAATCTTTAAAAGACCAAAAAAAAAATTGTCCCATACAAATATCCCCAAAGAACTACTCTATGTCGCCGTTAAAGAACAGAAGTACTCCAGTGCTAGCAAGTTACAATATCTCAAAAAATTCCTAATGCCTATTAGAGCTTGCAAGAAATATCGAAACTGGTATCGATATATTGATTAGTTGGTATTGAGAACGACAGTATCAAGAGCAGGCGCGCAGCCAGGGGGGGTTTTGGGGGTTCAAACCCCCCCCAAAATTAAGGAAAAAATACACCACACATTCGCTTACATTTCTACACCGCCGTCCTACAAACTCTTTTATTAAGTTTTATGATGCAATAATTTTAGCTCTTGACCGAATTTCCTCTTGGAATGATCAAAATATGTCAAGTCAGTCTAATTTATTAAAATGTGCCTTACAAAAAGGCGAATTTCTTATATCTCTTCATTGTATAAACCAAGTTTTTAGTTACACATTTGTTTAATGTAAATATTTACAAGGTAGAAACATTGATCTCAAATATGCTGTTGTCCTAGCAGATATATGCTTAGAGAATATTCAAACCTTAAGAAGTAACGCTGAGAAATTGTTTAAAAACGCTGAGAAGCAAGCTTTATCAAGCGGACTTATTTTGCAAAAATCTAGGCTCGCACATTCTCAGGACCACGAAGCACATTTTCATACTAAAAGTGTTGAATATTATTATCGTATTTACCTTTTGTGGATGCATTTATTGTCAACTTAACCAATCGCTTTTCAAAACACAAGGATATTCTTCTTGGTTTTCAAGTTTTATTTCCTCAAAGCGATACTGCAAAAGTTGATGATTTTTTAGACAAATTTAAAAAACTCTTTCAGTTTTATCAAGATGATTTAGAGGGAAATTTTGATGATTCAAAAATGGAGCTCACTATTTGGTATAAATTAATTAATAATTTAGAAAAAAATGAAAGACCAAAAACAGTGTTTGACGCTATAAAATTTTGTAAAAAAGATATTTTACCAAATATTTTTATTTTATTAACTATTTTGGCTACTCTTCCAATAACCACATGTGAAAATGAGAGATCGTTTTCAACTCTCCGCCGACTCAAAACTTATCTTAGATCTACAATGACAGAACAGAGGTTAAATTCCTTAGCACTCCTACACGTCCATCGAGATCTTACTCCCAGTGTAGAAGACATACTAAATAAACTTGCTGAAAGCAAGCGCAGACTTAACATTGCACTTTAAATTGAATAAGTTCCTTCGAAAATACGTTTTACTTTGCTACTCTTAAATAATCTCAAAAAATTCCTAATGCCTATTAGAGCTTCCAAATTTATCGAAACTGGTATCGATATATTTGATTAGTTGGTATTGAGAACGACAGTATCAAGAGTAATAAAAATCAGGCGTATGGAAAATATGTTGTTTTTAAGCGAAAATTCTTCCACATAAGGACCTTCAATTTGTAAGAATTTTTCCCCAAATACAATAGGGGTATTCACAAAGACGTCGGAAAATAGGAAAGTCAGAAAATCGGAAATTTTAACTGCTTAAAAAAATGTGCAAGATACAATAAAAGTTTTAACAATTTTTAAGAAGTCGCATTTTTGCGATTTTCCGACTTTCCAACGTTTTTACCACGCCTTTGTGAATACCCCTAATATCATTTTCAATTTCGTCCAGCCGTGTTATATGTACGGTCAACCCCCGAAAAGGAAAAGTTAATAAGACTTATACCAGAGCGCGGTGAGCAATGAAGTACGGGATGAATACCTGAATCCTGTATATAAATCAGACAGAGTCACGCAAATGGCAGACTAAAGCATTTTGATGAAACTCACAGAACTCCAAAATATTTCATTTTCTCCATTTTCTACGAAAAACAGGGAAAATCCCTGTTAAAGTATTCATTTTTGGATAGTCCAAAATGTGATAAAAAGCACTTAAACTGGCAGCGCTCGGTATAGTATAGTTTATAGTATAGTATAGTGCATAGTAAGGTCCACTGTTGTCAAATTTTTTTGGAAATATTCCCCAGAATGTCTCAAAACAAGACATAAATTCCCTAAAATTCAATTTTGAAATCTTCAAAAACAAAATCTTGGTCCCATGATGTCCCATAAAATTTTCCCTGATCACTTTTCTGCCCTTAGACCTCACTAAAGATCATTAATATCTTTTAATTTAGGGCAGATTCCCCTAAACTGGTCCGAAATTATTTCCATTGCAAGAAAAATATCGATATCAAAATTATACCAAATGGAACACAAGGAGGAATGTGTGAATCAAACAATCGGATGAACAACCGCACTATACCCTAAACAAGCAATGTATCGGCCATAAATATCGCTCATCTGCATTAGAACAAAACAGAAAACTGTGCCACTCGTTAAAAACAGGAATAAATTTTACAAACATTTTAACGAATCGCCTCGCAAATGGAAAAACGACAGGCCATTTATTTATTTACTCTAAGCAAATGAAAGCCTTGAAAGCGAAATGGAAATGAAAGCAAATAACCACAAAACTAAACGCCCATATATTATTTTTGTATTATTTTTCTAAAGTAAATATTGGAAAATTCTTAATCGCAATGCTTTAAGGTTAACAAAAAAAGAAGAAGAAAAATAAATTGCAATGAAAAATATTTCGTTATTTTTCCAACGATGAAAATCAAATGATTTCGTTCACTATGAAAATAAACTTTTCGCTTCTTTCGAGGAATTTTTCGTGCAGATTTCCGGGGGAGCCAAAAACAGAAAAAAAACCTCCGACCTCCGACGTCACAGACGACAAACTTTTCGACACTTGAAGCAAACCGAAGCGTTACAAGCTTGTGCGCGTAAGGCCATAAAATTCTTTAGCCCTCGCAGTTTTTTCGCTAGTGTTGCTCTTCCGTGTTTTTGTTTTTTTTATACTTTCTTTTTAATTTTTCTATATTTTTTTTTATTCATTTTATTTATTTTTGATAGTTTCACACAAACTTTGTAATGAATGGTGGAAATTTCGTGGCAAGAGTTAAACGTACAAGAAATCGAAACCAAACAATTTTTTTTCTTTTGGCTTTCCCTGAATTTATCTCATTGGAAAAGAAAAAAAAAAAAAACTTAAAGTGCATTGAAAATTTTCCAAAGTCCTTGTTTGTTCGGCTATCATTATGTTTGTGCACTTTGCCTCCCTTTGTGTACCAAGGGTCGATGGAATTAATGTTTTCCTGTTCTTAATATTGAGTATTGTTCTTAACGACCTCAACTCGTTTGATTGGCTTCATAAAAAGAAGGCAACGCAGTCAAGTTAATGGACTCTTTTAAGTCGTTATAGTTGTCCTTGCTGGTTGGTTTTCCGTTGTAGTTGCTTTTTTTTTGCATATAATTTGTTTCCTTGTTGCTTCGTTTTGCGCTGAATGTCCTCATTTTGTGGAAAAGTACTTCGTGTGTGCCTGACGTACGTGTGTTCTTGAAGTATCTGTTCATGATTTTAATGTCCGAGAGAATCCACAGTGTCTATAGTCCTTGGTGCGCAAAGTATGCCAGGGTATTGTGAAATGCATGCAAGAATAAATTGCAACAATTAAGGATTTTAATACTTTATCATCCACGATCGATATCTCCTTTATTTCTGTAAGGATAAACTATTAAATGTGATTATTAACAGAAGGAGAGGGAAGTTATTTTTCTCTGATGTAGGATATGAAAGCCTTCTTTAAGAATTATAAAAATGTAGGTCATCTGTTAGGTGTAAAAGCCTAAGAACAGTTCCTGATAGCAGCCTTAAAAAATTTTTTTTCATAAAGGAAATTTTCAAAGATTAAAGGATATATTTGAAGCTTGAATGATATTCCTTTAGAGAGGAACTTGGTCGCGGATGTAATTTTTGGGCCAAGATTTTATAGGTATATCTACTATGCACAAGATACTCAAATTAGATCGGATTTCAAAGGTCTACAAAAAAAATAAAAAATGTGTATTAATATTTAACTCATTTACAACCATTGTAACTTCAGAGGTACATTAAATTCCTTCAAAAGTTCCATCTCAAAAAGGGTGCAAAAGTTAATGGCGGCTTACCCGATTTTCTGAATTTTAATACGATTTTGTCAAGTGTTGGCACTAAATGGGTTTAATAAAGACCTGGTAGGTATACCAGGCTTCCAAACAATTTGAAGTTCTCTGATGAGCTTTTCAGAACGAAATAGTGTACCTACTTATATAAAAATACCAACAGGTTTACACACAGCCAGAAAGACAGAAAATAAAAACAGATTGACAGAATCCGAGAAGCTTAACTTGGGTACCTGTTTGGGGGGCTAGCCCTATGGACCTAATGACAATGTCAGGGAATGTTTGAATCGCTGATCGAAATTCGAGGCTATCTTCGCCCAATGTTACACTGAAACCCCAGCGACTTTCTCTCAAGAAGGCCGCCAAAATTCAGGCAGCACTGACCCACTCTGTTCTGGGATTTCTGATCCCCGCTGTATGGTTTTTCAAATAAACCTTTAGGTCATATGGTTGCCTCAATACTCTCTCAGTTGCTTCCATTACACGATTAACTTTCTGTTGAATATCTATCTAGGGGCTTCGATTGCATTAGACCCGTAATAGTTAGGAAACTGGGTCTTTCCGCAGAGATAGAAAGAAGGACTGGACTTTAATCAAGTTTCTAATAGTAATTGACCAATTCCAAATGCATTTTTTACAGTGCACCGAAGGTGGCCGACAGGCTATAACACGTTTGTACTGTCTCACTTTACAAGAAAGTACTGGAAATAATTTTGCCTCAATTTCAGCCGAACAAAATCAATCAAAGGAACGTTTTTTAACTAATAAGCGACAATCTTTAGCAATTTTCTGTCTATTTAAGCTTTTAATGCCAATTTTTTTGATTGATTTGGGATACTGCTACGACTTCAAATACGCAATCCTTAATTTGAGAATGTTATGAATAAATGTAACAAGCCAATTTACGGATGTAAAAATATATGAAACATCGAAATCGAATTCTTGCCACGCGTGTGAGAGTGTATTAGTAAATATTCTTTGCCGTCGCATATTCGCAGGCCAAGCACGAACTTTCATGAATTCGCTTGCCACAACGGTGGCAGGGAGACCGAGAATTGTTATTCCCGTTATTGCCTCGTCAATGTTTACGCATAAATAAGAACTCTTGATCAATCACTCAATCGCTGATATACCTACAATATGTCAAGCGCGGCCACCTGATTGACCAAAAATCCAAATATTTTTATTTTGATTCAAGCATTCACACTGCGTACAGTGGGATCGTTTCATACATTTGAGCACAAAAACTATAACAAATTCTATTCGAACGATGAATGCTTTACTTTGATGAAATTAAGAAATAACTAAGTTTAACCAAAATCGACCATCCCCACCACCCCCCCATTCATTAAAATCGCTTACCCTAAAAGTATAAAAAATATTCATTCGATATCAAATCGAAAAATTAATCAATTATTTAAATTAACCGCATTTTTACAAATTTCTTAACAAAAATTAATTTTAATACCAAAATGGCAAAAGTCAAAAGATTTAAATAAGGGTTACATTTAAGACCCGCCTGTCATACGATTTTTTTTTCACAATGACCCCCTCTTGAAACCCTATAAAGAAAAGCGTGTTACTACGGTGCACCCTGTACATTTTGACCCATTTATGCTTTCTACATTATTTTTTTTTTATAAATTAATAAGGCAGGACTTTTTTTCAAGAAGAAGTTGGTTTTAAGTTTTAAAAACTTTTTGATGAAAATACACGACCCTATTATGTAGTGTGGAAAAATTTCTACTGAGTCGTTTATCTATCGGTTTGGTATTATGAAAAACGATTGACAGGAATACAATCAGCTGTTCCGAAATCCGTTTACATGTTTTATAAGACTCTATCGCAAAAATGTTTGTGGTAAACCCAGTGCTCTATGTCTTAGAATCCGATGATTCCAAAATGAGAAGCTTTGCTCCAAATGAGAGGAAGGTGGCGCATTCGAGACTATTATTATATGTTAGGAATAGATGAGAATTTGTAACTTGTTTATATATATGGAATATATTATATTAAATATTATATTTTATTTATCTTAAAGATTTCATTTAATATTCTATATATAAGGTTTGTTTCCAATTTCCGACTATCAAAGAAAGCATTTCTCGAAGTTTTGGGTAAACTGGATGCTAAAGTTCGAAATCATACACGGAGAAAGGGGCTTCCCAAGATTTCAAATGTAATGCTTTACTTTAAGGTTCTATGGGTAAGAATCTTACCAACTCAATGTTAATCAATTTAAAGGTTTATACATGTTTTATACTGTAAATGGGCAATTCCACGCAAAATGTTCCTAAAGGTCACACCTCCTCATAGCCATTCTGAACAGAAATTAGGTATTTTCATTGCTTTACTATTGTTAAAAGTTTTCATACTTCTAAATCCTTGAGAATCACATCCTGCTTGTTTTAAATATTATAAGCTTAAACCTAAAAACCTGTACATTTTTTAAAATTTAAATCGCCGTCTCTCAAAACGGTCTGTCGTTCAAAATTTTTCGAGCGTTAAATGAAAGAATGATAATAGTAGATCAGCTGGTCATCAATTCGACGTTCGTCATTCGAAATTAGGTTTTTATCTATAGCCGATAGAACTTTTTTTATTATCGTTTAACTGTAGACTATTGTAATAAGGCATATCAAATATTAATATATGGGCAGTTAAATTATTAAATTTTTCTTTTTTAATCATTTACCCAACAAAATTTCATCATTACACACTTTGAATTTCGTTGGTCGAAAATTAGGGATTTTCCACACCATACCCCACTGTGCAGCGTATATGTTTGTGCGCCATAAGCAATTGCACACCCTTCCATGCTTGACAAGCAATTGATGTGCCTCTGTATACCCCGTAAAAATTCTTTTACATCACATAAAATAAAAAAATCGATAAAAATCGTTATTGACAGTTAGATCCGATTCCACCTATTTAAATCTTAAAGAGAAAGTTTCAAACAAAATTTAATCCTATAATGTCCTGATACCTTACGTATTTATACGCTCAACCTGCGAAAGAATGTGTCATAATTAATCTTCGGTAAATTGAGATGGATTGCATGCAGTGAATTCTTTAACTCGCATGCTTATAATTGTAAAGCCCTTCAAACCACACACACACGCACACTCTAATGCGAATGAATTCGAATTTGTGTGGTAGGGAAGTTCAGTCAAAGCAGATTTAGATGTAAATAATCGCAGCACGAAACCCCGACTTGGATATATTTTAATTAAAAATTTTCAAACAAATGCGAATCCATTTGATGTTGGCTTGCGAAATTAATTGAGTGTGTGTTGAGAATATTTCGAAATGAAGTGGTTTATTTCAACTAAACTCGGGACCATATGAAGCATGAAGAGGACTATTTAAGGTAAATTATTTCTTTAATATTTTAATATGAATTCAACAACAATTCCTACGGACTGGCAAAAAGAAAACAAGTAAACACGTGAGTGCTTCCTGTTCAAGTCAAATGTTTTCTTTATTAATTCAATTTTTTTGGGTCGAAAATCTTAAAATTTTCCTTTCATAAATGTCCTTAAAAAGATATTTTAGTTCAGCACACAAACATAGCCTAAACGGAACTTCTGAACTATCTTAAACTGCAAAAGTAATTCACTTTAAAATAGTCTTCTTTTCGTCCTTCCGACACACATGTTACAAATTGTATTTTATTTTATTGCTCCTTTTCAGTATGAAAAAAAGGCGACGTTTTCCATTTTATTACATACTCCTACTTGGCCCCCTTTTTCAGAGGCACTTATGAGCCTATCTTCATACTTTCAACTAGCGATGGTAGCGAGATATCGGTTTATTTGGGTACATGTATTGGTATGATGTGAGTAGAAAAATTTCTTAAATATTTCTTTTGGTAGAGGCCTTTTACTCTAGTCAATTGTTGATTGTCAATTCCTATATTTATTCCCTTTTGGAGTTACATTCGTGTTAAAACGTAGGAAATGGAGCACCGAATACGTTCAACCAAAAATCGCTAAATTTTTCTCTACTTCCTCGCGCTTCGGTCAATAGTTGACTAGTGTAAAAGGCCTCATAGACGCAATGACAAGCTATCGATATATGACGAAATTTATCGCAATTTATTCGATAAAATTCTACGTGCTGCAGTCAAAATGGGAGGACCTGTTTTACTGTTGCCAGATTTTTAGGGAAATATTCCCCAGAATGTGTTAAAACAAAGCCAAAATTCCCTAAAATTCCCGAAGATACCATCTTAAAACCAAAAACTTGGTCCAGCTAGGTCCAATAAAATTTTTCCTGGCCAATTTTTTGCCCTAAGACTCTATTAACGATTAATGTCTTTTAATTTTGGAGGAGAATCCTCTAAACTGGCAGCAGTGAACTGTTTTAGCACAATTTTTAACACATCTCGAAAAAAGTTTAAGGTGCAGTATAGAACCATCAATTGCTTGTCAAGCATGTGGCACCGTGTAAGTGCAAATGGCACAAGTATATGTTGTGCGAACATAAGTCACTAATTCACACTGTAATATTCCATTTCTGGACATTTCTTCGGAAAATTTAAACTGAAAGAAGTGGTATAAACTGACTCTGTCCCTAAATTATCCTTCTTTTAATTAATTAATCACATCGGAGGTAAATACGAAAACGTTTTGAAGAAAAAAGCTCTCTCAATATAACCTGTCCGTTTTTGCCGCTGTCGCTACGCAATGCAACCCTGACAGCGGCGAAAAACGGGATAAAGGAGGGCAGCACTTTAAGCTCTGCTTCTCGGTTTTTTTTTCCCGCAATGCTAATTAGCAACACTAGTTGCCTCAACGTTTTATATTAAGCTTCCAGCAGTCGATCGTGTCGCCCGAAATCTCTCTCGTCCGTTTTATAAGTGAACAGCATCGTGTTAAATAGTTTCCACCTGGTTTTTTTTTTTTTTTGAGTGTTTCGGTTCGTTTCCGTTTTGCATAATTTTCACCTCAACGAGTCCATCAACATCAACCAGAAGACAGTTCAACAGTTCGCTCAACATCATCCAATGCCAGCATCAGCATCGCAGCGCAATTCGAAAGGTATGTGACTGATTTTTGTTCTTATCTTTAAAATGATTTCCGACTAATTGTCCTTTGTGGCACAAACATAACAAATACCAAAATATTTCGATATATGTATACAAAGTGTCACCACTAGTTATCACTCATACCGAAAAAAAAACACAACCATAAAACTTAAGGACCTTTTTTGACTAAATTTAATTTAGCTAAAAACGCTTGATATAATCCTCACATTTCAGAAGACATGCAACTTTAGGGCACAACACATACTTCTTTCACAACTACATTCACTCCTAGTGGAGCGTACGGGGGCATTTCTTAAGGGCACACAATAGACTTATTGTCATGTGGCACATGCACAGAATCCATAGATGTGTTTTCTTACAAAGGAATTCTTTTCATAATTGGCGCTTCTAGCATTTTCGTTGAATGATTTATTTTTTTCTTTTTTTTTTGAGGTTTCAAATACATTTCGTTATTCTTTTCGTACTTTTTCCAAGAATTCCCTCACATTTGTATAACGTCAATTGAGCAATTGAGATGATTTTTCATCTCGAAATGCTACAAAAGAAATATGTTGCCTGCTTTCCACAAGAAACGATATATAATTTTGCGACACCAACACAATTGTTATGAGTGCATTGCACCCTCTATTCGGTTACTTGGTAACCTCGGGCACATAGAAGCCATTCGGAAAAAGGATAATTGATTTGAAATGAGTGAAACATTCAATCTGGAAATTTCATAAGGCAAGGGAAGTACGTTCGAATAGATTGTAAACAGGAGCGGAGTGATTTATATTGAGACATTCAGATATGAACAAATAGGGCGGTCCATATTTAGATGGTTTCATATATGAAATGGAGTAACAGTGAATTAAGTGGATATAAATAGTAAGGATTCCAGAGTTTGTTAACAACTTTTCCTTCCGATGCGTAAAATATCCTTTTTGCTGCGTATTCTGTATGAAAAAGCCTCCCGAAAAGTAATTCCGTGTGTGATTCCGTTGACTTCAGAGTGGGTTTGAACCGAAAAACTACCCCCTGGTTTCACTTGATATAAATCGAACGAAAAATATCAACACAAAATATCCATAAATCAAACAGATAGGGAATCAAAAATTCCTATTTCACGCATACTTCCTACGGATCTAGGGCCAACGAGAATTCATTTTAATCATATTTAGGGACTCCTCATTAAAGTCTTATATATTGTATATCCAAATTATGGCATTAATTTTCATAATCTTCTTAACCGTTCAGATCGTCATTGCGTGCTTCAGAGGAATTTATCATTCACACTTCGCTTTCACCCCGCAATGCAAAAAAATGCGTATCTAAATAAAAACTCCAGAAGTGTCGGGTATCTTATTGTCATACTTGACTGTTTGCAGCATCTTCGTGCTTGTTTTATTTTCCGCTGTCGACTATCTTGTTCAGTTTATTCATAAAGTTTCTCATCGGGTATCTAATTAAGCTACCACGAAATTCGCTGAACTTTAAATTACACTTTTTATTCCCTTTTGTCGAATTATATGATGGCTTTCTCTTCTTTACGACTTCGGCATGCGAATCTGTATGTTGTGGATTAAGTAATTACCGCCCTGACCCCCATGACTACCCGTGCAAAGCAATAAGTTTCCAATTTAACAGCTAATGGTGGATTAATGTTATTTAATGTTATGCTTTAATTTAAGAATTTTTTATGCGTTTGTAGGATAGCCATGAATTTGTAACCCTAGATGCCTTGGGCTTTAAATTTGTATTTATGTGATTAAAAAAAATTTTGTTTTTCCTTAACTGACTTCCTTAAGCATTCTAAATTGTTATAAATGTTAATGATTCAATTATTCACGGCAGGATCTCCAACATGAGTTCCTAGTCTTTAAAAGGAATTTTTAATTGGAATAGACAGTGGAAAGTTTCGCCAAGTGAGTTCGAAATTGTATTTAATTGAAATAAGCAGTGAGATGAAACATAACTTAAAGGAGAAGTCACATATTCCAACCTAACTGAACTGCACTGAATTTTATCAAACTTAACTCAGTAATGCTTGAGTAAACAATGCTTAACTTAACTTAAATTGACTTAACTTAACTTAACTTAACTTGACTCAACTTTACTTAACATAAATTAACTTAACCTAACTTAACTTAACATAACTTAACATAACGTAACATAACGTAACATAACGTAACATAACGTAACTTATCTTACCTTAACTTTACTTAACTTAACATAAGGTAACTAACCTTACCTTAACTTAACTTAACTTAACTTAACTTAACTTAACTTAACTTAACTTAACTTAACTTAACTTAACTTAACTTAACTTAACTTAACTTAACTTAACTTAACTTAACTTAACTTAACTTAACTTAACTTAACTTAACTTAACTTAACTTAACTTTACTTAACTTTACTTAACTTTACTTAACTTTACTTAACTTTACTTAACTTAACTTAACTGAACTTAACTTAACTTAAAATAACTTAACATATTTCACTAAAATAAACTTAACGTACTTATTTCAGCTCAATTTAATCAAGCTTAACTTAACTTATTTCAACTCAGTTTAATCGAACTTAATTTAACTAATTTCAATTCAGTCAAACCAAACTTAACTTTAACTTTAAAATGAACTTTATGAGCTTATGGCGTAATTTGCGCAATCTTAGGTTGATATGGTTTATGACCACTTATGATGATGACTTAACCTAATCACACTTAACTTATCAGATGGATGTCTCAACCTTACTTCACTTAACTTAGCTGGAGTTCTGATTCCTTAATTGAAAATCACTTCATTCCACTCATTCACTTAACTTAATCAAATTTCAATAAACAAAGCTAGTAAGCTAAAGCTTAAGTAATGCTGTCTGAACCTACCTCAAAGTCACTTAATTCCATTTAACTTTATTTCCATTTAATTCAACTGAATTTAATTGAAATAAAATTAGACTAAAGGACTGGACTGGTCAATTAAAATATTTAAATTAAGCACCCAAATGTATGCATTCGAATATTTGAAAACCATTTAATATCATTTTAACCGAAGGTTAATATTGGCTCTAAAAATGTCCACATATCTTTCAAAACCCTTCCTCAAGATGTGATAAAAGGTCATACCTACAAGAACGAAAAAAATTGTAGCTATCGGAAATATTCGGAATATTTCAATCAGGGATCGGCACTAATAATATTTTCATCAATATTATCATGACTGATTACGGATTGATCAAGAAATATCATTTTTTTATTTTTGATTTCTGAATAAAAAAAAATAAAAATTGAAAATATAAAATTCCCAAATAATGAACAATCCGTATTTCAGATTCTAAAAATTTGGATTGATTCTATGAAAATATTTAAAAAATTAAAAATTTGATTTTTTGAAAAATCCGAAATTTATATGTTAAAATTATGGATTGCTGGATATTTATTAATCACATTTTAAGAATTATGAATAATTAGATACTTATAATTAGAATAATAAGATTGCAGAATTTTTGAATAATCAGTAATCAAAATGGCAAGATTGCGGATTTTTTCTGTAATAGTTGATATAGGACATAGAAAATTGTGTAAAAATTATCAGAGACACCAGAAGACTCTATTATATTATGTTCGTCCATCTTTTGATCTGTCCGATTGTCTGCTTTAAAACAAAAATATTTCATAATGCACTGAAAAATACACCTACTTAAAGAGCTATAACTCAGTAAAGCGGTACCTCTTAGACAAGTGCAAAAAGAAAAACTGCAAAAAACTTTCTAATATTTTTTATTAATACAACCAACAAAGATTGCCAATTTTTTTTACAATACAGGCTTGCTTGGGATGATGAGAATAGTGAAGTTTTTCATCTACCCATTTTAGTTTCATTCTTAGTTCCCCATTTCATAGATGTTTGTTTATTTTAATGTATATTTATTTGATTTAGAATTTGAAATATTCTTGAGAAGAACTTCTTGTGTGGGGTTTGAACCTGGGAATTCCCGATTTCTAGTCATGTGCTCACCCGTGACACCATGTTTGCCAATCTGAAAACTGTGGATTTTTTTCATTTATAAAATTAAAGTCAAACAAAATTTTGGTTTTTAGGAATGAGAATTATTGTGCATATTTTCGTTTGAACTTAAATGAGATATTTTCTTCCTCTCTCCTAGAACTTGACGTGGCTTAGTGGTTAGCGTGCAAGGCTAGCAATCTGAAGGGCTTGGGTTCGAACCCTGCCGGATCGAAGTAGTTTATTTTTTTTTTTTTTATGAAGAAATTTTTAGATATTCTTATATTTGCATATATTATACTAAGAGCATTGCAGGCCATCTAAGAAAAAAAAGAAAGAACTTCAGATACGATAGAAACATGTTAAGAAGGCCTGTGCTAGCTGGGCGTAGATTTTCCACTTCAATTTAATATCGTTTCTTATTGATTCAGTAACTCGCAACGCAAATTTCAACGTAATTTGCGAATTAATATCAAAAAAAGAAAAGGTTATGGTGCAAAAATACACTCTTTTCGAAATGACTGATAATTTTTACACAATTTCCTATGTCCTATATCAACTAAGTATTACAGAAAAAATCCGCAATCTTGCCATTTTGATTACTGATTATTCAAAAATTCTGCAATCTTATTATTCTAATTATAAGTATCTAATTATTCATAATTCTTAAAATGTGATTAATAAATATCCAGCAATCCATAATTTTAACATATAAATTTCGGATTTTTCAAAAAATCACATTTTTAATTTTTTAAATATTTTCATAGAATCAATCCAAATTTTTAGAATCTAAAATACGGATTGTTCATTATTTGGGAATTTTATATTTTCAATTTTTATTTTTTTTTATTTCAGAATGAAGAATTTTGAAGTGTGGAGTGGATAATAATCAAAAAATCAAAAATTAAAATTTTTTTTTTGCCGATCCCTGATTTCAATGCATACTTTTGGGTGCTGAGTTTTAATATTTTGTCTTGCCTTTTTCTATCCTCAATTCAGTATTAAGGAGGAATGTTTAAACAGGTGTGTTCTTTTCCTAAAATACGAATCCACCTTTAAGGAACTATTTTCAGGAAAAAAAAACTTATTTTGTAAACAATTTGACTTAATAGTTTTTTGATATGACCGAATAGCTATTTTTTTGCTATTTAAGTGGTTGGTTGACCGTTTAAAGGTTGATAGTCTACTGTCCACTTTCAGATTTTCCTTCAATTCCGAAAAAATTCTTCTCTTTAAGTGAAAATTTAACATTGAACGAAAAGTGAAAAGCAAAATCTCTGAATGTAACTAAAACTCCAATTTATAATTTTTATCTCCTATTGGCGGAAATGGAGTCCCATAATTTGCCGCAAACCGCAGATGAGCGTTTTCCGGTTTCCGTTGGGACATAAAATTTATGTAGACAAACGGCGCAAGGCGGCATCAAGGCGTAAAAACCCATCGAAGAATATTCAACGAAGGTAACTAAAACATTGCAAAAAAAAAAAAGAAATAAATAAAAAGGCAATCGCCCGGTGTCAGCCGTCAGGCGTCAGAAAATGTGACTCTCAGCATTAAAGCTCCGATGAATATCCTGCTGCCAAGATGTCCTCGCTACGCTTGGCTGGAGGATGCTGTATATGTATTGACATGTCTGCCCAACCCGAGGCTAAACATTTTAAGACATCAAACATTGTGAAGCAAAGCCTTAAATTTATTGCATACGCATTCACTGGATTGAGGATTGAAATGTCTGTGGCTCCAGTGGATTTTATACGCTAAGATGGCTAATAAATTATTTACTTCCATCAAACTTTTTAAAATAGTTTCGCCCATGCTAAAATATTCCGCATAAACATTGCTTAACTTTTTAACTTCATTTCAAAATATTTTATCTTTTAAGAATATTTTATTCGCAATCCGTTTTAAGCATAATTTCGTGTTGTTCTGCTTTTTTAAAAACATTTTCACAAAAACTTAACTCGAAATCATGCGAGATTTATGGAATGGAATTTAAATGCAAATGGTTTTTCGCGCTTCACCTGAGGCGTTAAACAATTTCAAACGTTTAAGCTGTCGACATAACGTAATAAAATTCCAGAAAAAGCTCATCTCTCGGAACTGATCGGAATTTTCATTCAATTAAAAAGAGAGAGAGAGAAAAAAAAATTTCGAACATGACTGACGGTCGTTTCTTTTGTACTTCTTCCCATGAGAGCACATTGCTTGCATACTTTGGGAGTAATTTGCTGCACCGCACTTCATAATTGCATTCCGGGCATTTTGCTTTCTCATACATTTTCGTTCCTCTGTTGTTCAATTTTTATTTGTTTTATTGCATTCCATGGCCATAAATTCCATTTAAAAAAAAATACAACTCTATTTCAATAAGGAATCATCGATATGTTCATTCAATCGATGTAGGAACTTAAGTATGTAGCTTGTTTACAGTAGAGCTCCTTATTAGTGTTCCTATAAGTGGATTCTGTTAAAATGGGATACCATCTCAAAGTGGAGAAAACTTAACCATTTTATTTTTCAAAATTCTTTAAAGAAGAAAAATACCTTTCAAAAGCGGCCTGTTTAGTTGATGTTCACTCATGACGGACGTCACTGTAAATGTTTGTGCCACGAACGGATGTCATCTCAAAAGCAAGTTTTTCCATAATGTTCTTTCAACTGAAAAGTTCAAAGTTTTCGTGTCCAATCATGACTGTTATTACTGTATTGAAATCGGATAAAAATCAATAAAAACGAACATAGCAATAAAAAATCTAGCTCACAGCCTTAGCAACAGAAAATATTTAAATTCAGCACCTAAAGGTATGCATATGAATATTTAAAAAAAACCAAGATGAGCCTAGGTGGGCTTTAAAGAAATTTGAACATCTTTCAAACCCCTTCCTAGAGATTTGACTAAAGCAAACCTACAAGAATAAACAGATTTGTCACTATCGGAAATGTTTGGAATATTTATATGCATACTTTTGGGTGCTGAATTTAAATGTTTTCTGTTGCCCCACTCATAACAATTATCTGCAAAGGGTATAGCCCCCAGAAAGGGATTTTAAAGTTTTGTTGATTTTTCAGTATAGGGGAAAATCGAGGGGATTAAGCCCCAAACAGCTGATAATTTTGTTAAGGGTATTCTATAAATTATACTACTACTCTTCATGCAAAATTACATCAAATGTATAGCTTTCGTTTAATTATATTTATGTCTTCAATAAGGCCTCTAACCCTCTACAGCTGGCGTGGCTTCATTTTAACAATATAACTGACGTGGGGTCTAACAGAAATCTCATCTCTAAACTGATTTCTATGTTGAAATTCCTGACTCCTGCTTTTTTGGCCATATTTCTTGTAAGAGAAAAAAGTTTTTAAGCTAAAAAAGGATACAAGGATAGCGGTGTCTTTCAGACTAGGACGTTAGCTGCAGATAATACTTAGACAAATAGGTGGAATACTTTAATATGCTTCATAAGAATGTTATTTAATCTTGTTAAGGGACCGGAAAGGATGGTCCCATACATGGATACATTGATAAATTTATTTTTATAAATCGTATCGATAGATGGCGATTCCTGTTCTGGGACTCAATTTTGATACCCAAAATCAATAATGAAACAATTAAAATATAATAATGAAAATATTTACCGATACATACTGGTATAATACGAGTATTTTAGGGCTACAAACAAGTTATTCGGTTAAGGGAGTTCCACAAGAGAGAAATTATCTATTTAGGCACTGTTTTTTTGCTTTGAAAGTTTCCCTGGAGAGAAGAGAATAGTCCCATTTCCCCTCCCCTTAGATCTATGACTCCCACTGTACTAAATTGTTCGAAATCTGTATGTCTTTTAAAACTATATATTTCGATGGGCTGTGGAACAATAATCGATCGAGAGATGAAAAAAGGGACTCAAAGTTTGATGGAGGCTGTCTGCATTTGACCAATGAATTTCATTCCAGGCCTTACTACATCTTTAACTTTTAGCACAGCAGAAGCCTGCTGTAGAAACCTCATTTTTTGAACGTCCCATGAATTTTTTTGGAACCATGAACCGTCCGACTTAACGCATTCCAAAGAACCCGAACGTAAAAAATGAAATTCCAAAAGGACCTCAAAAATGTTTAACGAACTTCAGACTCATTAAACAATATTTGAATTTTCCAATTGGAAAATTCTTCGAAAGTTTCCAAGTGATTTCCCAAGCTGTGAAATGAAAGGACCAACGACATGCATATCCAGTCAGTTGCTTTTAATTGTTCTTTTGCTGTTGATGTTAGCATTACGGTTTAGTGCCCTTTGTTTGTGTAACTATTAAACGGACCCGTACATGACTTTTCAAGTGTGCTCACTCACTTTTGACTTATTCTAAACTCAATTAAATTCACCCATCCACCCACACACACTCACACCACACACAATTATGTTGCCCAACACAAGTGAAGTTGGTAGCAATGGTAAACATTACGTTTTGACGCTAGGCTTTAAGGACTGCCGTGTTACTTAAATCCTTTTGCTGTGCTTTATGAACTCGAATGGAGGCCAGTGTAAGCCCGTTACTGTTTCCAGCTCGACGCAAGGCTTTGAAGTGCCGGCATTTCCAAGTAACGATTGTATTTTATGTTCAAACTTTTTCGAATGTGCCGGAGTGGAATTTTTTCATATTTTTTTTCCTTTTTCTTTTTCTATTTAAACATTGTGTGGGACGAGGGCGCCACGATGGTTGTGCAGGAAATTTTTAAATAAAGATTTTAAATTTAAAATGGCAGCAATGAACTCCTAAAGGATTTTTTGGTCATGAATAATGAATCCATTCAGAATATACAAACTGAAAGTTTTAAGAAAACTTAATTGAGGAAAGCTGAAGCTGAAGAGTTGATCTCGGACTTGGATTAATGTCGGTTTGATGGCTTTTGTGTTGAAGAATATGTTGCCGGTTTATAGTATTGACTTACGGAATGGGAAGGTTCTTGGGGGAGTTCCCGAGGGATCCTCATGAACAATTTTCCACTAAAATACCCTTTGACCAGCCATGTATAGACTGAATATTTATCAAAGGGCTAATTCCACCCTGCCAGGACAACGTTATAAAATCCACGGCATTTGAAAAATGTCCAAGAAAATGGACTCATAAAATTTGGTTATTATTTGTCTTTCTTGGGGTATTTTCAAAATCATAGGAATTATTTCAAATAATATTTAAGGGGCCTAAGTTCCATCCAGGAACCATGAAAGTTGAACAAATTCCGAAGGTGTCCCATGACCTTTTTGGCTTAATTTTTTTTAATAAAACTCAAAAGCAGGGACGTGAACCGGATAGAAAATTTGCCCGGTTCGGGTCGGCGGTTCGAACCGTGTTTGAACTTTTGGATTGGTTCGTCAAACCGGTTTTTCTACTTCTTTGAACCGGGGTTTCGGTTCGGTTTATCGGTTCGGGAATTTCTCAAACTGAAAAAATTGTTCCCACTTCTAACGCAATTTTTTTTTACCATTAAGGGTTAAAATTTGCACAACAAAAAGTTAGTGGTGGGTTCTTTACTAATCTTAGAGATGGTATCGATACCAAATTCATAAGAAAGCGACTTCGTTTTATTTATTTCTGGCCTATGGGAGCGACCACTGTGCATGGTTGCAGACAAAAATCAAACCTTTACAAAAATTGGTTCGGTTTTCGATTCGGCTTTCGGTTCGGTTTAAACATTTTTGAAAAACTTCGGTTCGGTTAATCGGTTCCGTTCATCAGCAGATAAAAGCGGTTTTTCGGTTCAAAACCTGTTCGATTCAAACCTGGTTCACGTCCGTGCTCAAAAGCGTTTTGAAAGAAAATCTTCCCGGCCCTAAATTTCACCTTTCGGACCTGCTTCTGACTCGTTGAATACAACTTCTTATGCCCATTAGAAGCTACCTTACTTCTGGTCTTTGAGAAATAAGACCTATACTATAAGCCACCTTTTCCAAAATAAAATTGTTCATCAAAATGGAAATATCTCCTTGATTTACCCCCATGCAAAGAAGATTGTTTAATTTTTGATTTCAATAAGTCTTTATTAACCTTTTAAGCACTAATTTCTTGAATATTTCCATCCAATTACCAATTAACTATTTTTATTTACAAATTTAACAATGTTGTTCCATAGCCTTGTCACTGTTTAACAGGCACCGCCACCGCCACCACCGCCGCCACCACCACCACCGGCACCAGCGCCACCACCACCGCCGCCACCGCCTCCGCCGCCACCACAAGGAAGTGGGTTCGGAAGTGCTGCAAGAAAATATTTGAGATTGTTCATCGAATTATAAGGATGAAAGCTCACACTAGACTGACCACACTAGGCTACCCTTAAATTATTTCTTTAAAGTTATATTTTTGGGCTTTAAATTAATCGAAAAAAAAAACAAATTTGAAAAAAAATTGTTTGAAATTTTCCGAAATCACGTTGAAAGCCCTATTTCCCTATGAAAAATGTTGCAAGAATGCTTTAAGGCATCGAATTTGAGTGCCAAATTAAATTTCAAGAAGTTCTCAAGGTCCATGTTTGCCCTTAGAGTTTCAAGTAACTCGTCACTTACCCAGTGCTATCGCAATCAAGGCCAGAAAGACTCCAACGAACGCGTAGATCTGCATCTCAAGTTTGCTTGATTAGATTTGTTAGATGAATGATTTTCTAATCGTTTGAGCTCGCATTTTATACAAAAAATAACTGATTCGACTTTGCGATGCGCTTGGGCTTTTCATTTTTTTTGAAATTTTTATTGACGAACTCAAAAGTAAACTGGAAATTCCAACACAACTCATTGATTGCATTTTTTCCATTGGAATTTCCATAGTAAAATCCATGCGTTTCAATGTAGATTTGCTTAAAAAAAACACTGCCGGGGAAATTCATAGGTCGCTTATCGCATTGCGCACGTGCTTGCTTGTTTGTAATAATTGAAGAAATCAATAAAAAAAATAGATTAAAATAAATACATTAAATTCTATTTTTATTTACAATGCAGCAGCATCGCTGTCAACACACAAGATTAGCACAGTGAAAACGACACTTTGAAGGCTTAGAATCTTCGATAGGCAGTAAAAAAATCTTGCTTTCTTAGGTTTTACAGTAATCAATGCCCTTTCTTGAGGCGAAACGTATGTCCATATGCCTAGGGGAGTCTTCACTGTACTTTCAAACATTGATTAAAATTTTCTACTGATGAAATATTCAACCCGAACGAACTGCGATTAAGAAATCTTTGAACTCATTAAACACTGAACCATTAGAGGCAAAATCTATTCAGATGTATAAATTTTGCACAAACAAGTGTTTCACATACATTTGCATATAAATATTTACTTTCAATTAATCAGCATGCAAACGAATAGATCATTTCAATGATTTTGATTGCTTCAATAATTGCAAATTTCTACGATTTCTCAGCACTAATTGGAAAATGTAAAAGTGAATATGGATTGTTAGACGTTCGATTGAGGCTTCTCACTTGAACGCATACAGTAGTGGTTCGTTGGTTGAACACTGGGAAAAAATTGAAAAAAAAATAAATTGCATCAACTGCTTAGAAAATGTGTTGAAAGAAAACCAGTTCCATGAATTATTTTGGTCGAAAAATATGGCCGATGAAGATCCACCAAGTGAGATTCAACTGAGCGATTTCTACTGTATAATAACACTAGCTTACAAATAATTAATTTTTATTTTTTCTTAACATCAAAAAGCACTTTTCTTATGGCCTTGTAAACACAAAAAAGTATTTAAAAAATATACAATCCAACAAAAAATCATTTTGCACGTGATCGATTTTTAGATGCCAATGAACGAAAAAAGATGAATTCTTTTCTAAAAATATGTTTTTTTTAATTTTTTTTTTTTTTTTTTGTAAAGGTCGACATAATCTTATTATCGTAACAGGTCTTAAAACTATGTACAAAAAAAAAAAAGAGGGGTTAATTAACTTTTATTTAAGGGATCACTTTTATCAAATCGGATTATGAATTGTCGAGTTCTGCTTCAATGTTGCCAGTTTAGGGGATTCTCCCCTAAATCAGAAGACATTTATGATCTTTAGTGGAGTCTTAGGGCAGAAAAGTGGTCACTGAAATTTTTATAGGACCTTATGGGACCAAGTTTTTGTTTTTTAAAGATTTTAAAATTCAATTTTAGGGAATTTTGGCCTTGTTTTGAGACTTTCAGGGGAATATTCTCCTATCTGGCAACAGTGTTCTGCTCAAAAAGCTGCAATAAAGCTCAACAGTTTTCATTTCAAAAGTCAATAGTGGCATTCATGATACTTCGAATTTTTTACGAAATGGGAAATTACCTGTCAAAATTTTTATACAAAAATTTTTCGAAGCGTAACAAAGCTTTCCCATTAGGTTATTTCCAGATGGATGTGACAGTTATTGTAACAACTTTACAATTGAAGAATGTGGAAAATGGTAATTTTGTTTCTAACTATTATCGCGCAGCTCTCCCGGACTTGTATAAGTACTTAAAAAAAATTGTATGCTGATCAGAAAGGCAATTAGATATGCTCGGACGTGACAAAAAGTTTACTTTTTTCTCGAATACCCATTAGTATTTGGTTCGCAAAACGTATAGAGCTTTTTCATAAAACAGGTTTGGGCTGATCTACACGGTCTAACAAGCTTGAAAAACTAAAAAAGTAAAGTGAAATGAACTTAAGCCCAAAATCTAATATTGCGAATGCCCGATGCCAGACAACGGGGCGAGACGCTCAAATATTTCAATACATTCAATCGTATGGCTCAAGCTCCAATGTATCGCACTGCGAGAGCTCGTAGCGAGAAAAGTTCGAAAAATTGAATATTTCTCGTTGCGAGGCAGTTTGACAACTAATGATGTAGATATTTTTTTAAGTACTCGTTATTGGGTACTCGTTAAAACTAGTGAAACCAAAAATGTTCAAATAAAATTTGTTGGTAATTTGAAAAACTTAAGCAAAATTTGTTTGAAAATGAAAAAAATAAGTAGTGATCAAGTTAAGCAGCAGTTATAGCCGTCATAAGCGAGATCATAAGTGATAACGAATAATTTTTATGAGTACTCGGTACTTGTTAGATTGGTACTTGGTTCAAATATTGCATTACTAGAAGTGAAATTATGCTATCATCTGCGCGACGCAGAACTTTCATTGGAGATTGAAAGCCGTCACGCAAAATATTCGCGCGACGTGTCGGCGTCTCGCATCGAGCTCTCGCAATATTGGATTTTGAGCTTTAGCCTTAATTCGAAAACGGAAAGAATTTGTATATGAATAAACAAAAAAATTTTGCGAAGCGCCAGCGAAGGGTCGTTCATTCAATGTCGGAAAATTTTGCGAAACTGCATGAATCCCACTAATATAAAAAGATGCTTCGATAAAAAAAATTATCAAATATTTTTTTCATGTTAAAAGGCCAAAGTCATTTAGATTGACTGCCAAAAAAGTGTGTAAACTAGTGTAATTTGTGTCTCTTTTCATATAGTTGCCTCTTAGCAATTAGAGATATTTTCTTACTTTGTGGTATTTATGGATTATAATGAATATCTTGGGTTCAGTGGCGGTTCTAGGATTTGGCTTTGAGGGGGGCTAAAACACGTCAATGATTTTTTTTTTTTTATAAAAACGTCTACTTATGTGTTCTCTGACTTCTTTATGAGATCTTCGATAAAATAGAAAACTATAGTATTAAAGTAATCATAGCTGTAAGTGTGTTAAATCATTTTCAAAATTCAGCCTTCTATATTCTATATTACCGTATATATTTAGCTCGGGTTCTGGGGGGGCTTTAGCCCCTATAGACCCTTCCCCCCTGGACACGCTGCTGCTTGAGTTTGTATATTCTTCTTATACCAATTTAGAATAATGCCGGCCTTACACATGTTGGCAATGGTATAGCAACTAATCGTTGGGGATAAGGTAATAATAATTAAATTCTGTGTGCCTCGCACATTGAGTTTGCTTAACCCGTTCTACAAGTTTCGATAAAGTTGCTCATTGTTTGGCAATCATTTTGAGGCCGGTACAAGTTATGCTCTTTTAAAAATTTGCTCTTTTATAAATTTGCAAAAAGAGCCTTGTTTTAGACTCATTCTTAAGTTATTAAGTTTAAGCTATTATTATCTGTTGCCAGTGGTTTCATAGGATCAATCCCCTGAAAAAGGTAGCCAAAATTTTTTTAAATTTAATTTTGAAAACTTCAAAAAACAAAATCTTGGTCCCCTAAACATTTCCCCGAAGACCTCTCTTGTCCCAAGTCTCCGCTAAATATTATAAGTTTCATTTATTTTCGTAGAGACTCCCCTTAACTGACAAGAGTTGTTCTTAGTGAGACTACGAAATTATCGATAGTATCGAGATGACTATCAATTTATAATTACAGTGAAACTGAGATTTGATTATGTGGAGTGTTTTGATTTCTTAATTGTTTTTATTTAGCTCGTCACATCTGTCGTTGGGGATTCACACAGCTCAATAACCCGTATAAGCGATAATATTTATCTCATTAAGATAAGCTATGACAAATTTGTTTATAAACGGTTTCATTTCTCCATAATTACTTTTTCGATTACCAGTTCTTTCTTTGATTTCGAACGAAGGGCGAAGCGTGAGGTGAAGAAAAAGCAATGAAAGTGTTCAATAAATATTTGGAGATACCCTGTAGGAACAGTGGGGTCAATTGGGCTCTAGCTAGTACATAGTTCCCGAGCATAGGAAAAAGAACTACTACGCGAGTAGAGACACGGACAGTGAAACCTTTTTTATAAAATCGATCTAAAATTTGTTGCCGATTATTTTTAGAAATTCATTGAATTGATTTTCTATGGACTTGGGCAGCTTTGAATGGGCAAATGGGCAAATCCAGACGTTAGGGACGCTGCTCTCTTACAATTTAAATTATATATTTTTTTTTTCAATATGAAAGGTTGCTGATACTTTAGATTTACTTGAGTTAAAATTTCAGTTAGCGGCAGGTTTATCGAATGTATAGGAAAAGGGATTATAACTTTTATTAACCAATATTCTACCATTGTTAGATGTATCGAACAGTAATTTTAATGCCATTTCTTATTATTCTTGCTAAGTATCAATAGTACTTAAAGATGAATAGGTATTCATTTGAAATAGGAATTTTAGGATAATTATTTCATAAATAAATTTATCTTGTCATTTTGGAACCTTTTCCTCCCACCCCTAAAAGGATAAATATCACTTAATTTTCATAACTCAACTTGCAGGAAAAAGTTAAATATTCAAAGTTTACATATACATATATGTATATCAACGGAAATTAACCTTTCGATTCATTCGTCCTGCTATTTAGTCAAAAAGAGGCTTAGGACGATGCCTTAGGGTCGTTGCAAAAATTAACCACATATATTTTTGCCATTGTGGGCATCGAGCATTACTCATATAAGCTCTTTTTAATTGAAATTAAAAGAATAAGCTGTGGGGAGCTTTAAGGACCTTGGTTGTTCTACAAAGCACATTGCAAGTAGCATCAAATAGAGGGATTAGTTCTTAGAATTACTTAATACCGAGAAGCTTTTTTTTTAATTGGCCGAAATCAGTCAAAAGGCAAGCGGGGAACATGAACTGAAATTGATATTCAAGGGAAGACCCGTTTTACTCATGACTTGTAAACATATACACGCAAATAATTGTTCCTCCCCTGCAGCAAATGACAATACTGACCGCGTCGACAGTACTTCTGACTAGCAACGCGTGCCACAATGTGGAAAATTCTAAAAATTTTGGCGTCGAAATTTTTTCAAGAAACGGATTACAACTAGTCCAGTTTTAATCTAGTTCCAAACTGGTCCAAAAAATACCAGTTTTTTTTTTAAATTTAGTGCTAAAATTCTTACATTTTTTCACTTATTGTTTACAAGTAAAATTTCATCGAAATCGGACGTCATGAATTTTTCGGATTTTTGTGTTTTTGGGCCACAACTCTCTAAACTTCCTCTAGCAGCCCCCAAATTTTTTTTGGGTTAATGTCTTATAATTGTTCAATATACCACTGTGGAAAATATAAGCACTATCAAAGCACTCTTTCTCTGGACATGCCAGTCGTCGGTAGCTATTGTGTAGACAAAGGGAGAGTACTCTTTCGCTAGAACCGATGCATAGACAAAGACACAACGAATTACTTACTAGTTGGAGACACGATGTCGACATGGTCAGTAGAGATAAGCTATTCCTTGCGACAGTATAACTTTTCTAATGCTACCGCTTGGAAAACCCGTTGACTTTTGAACTAGTTCACTTGTCCATACTGACGACAGTATAGATATGGGGCCATATGGCGACAGGCTTCCTTCAGGGTCCTTCTTTGGACACATTTTCGAATTAATTTGATTTCGAAGGTTCCCATATTATCAAACCGCATAAAAAAATTTCCCCATTACTTCAAGATCCAAAACGATTTCAAATTGTACCGCAAGAAAATAAATTGCCCTGGAAACATTTTCCTCATAAGATAATTGAAAATAATATCGCATAAAGTAGTTCAATATAATTAATTCTCAATTGGCTTATTAAAATCCATTTGCAAAACGCATTTATACTTATTAAAGACCGTATGTAACTATGTAAGTATGAACAATAGGCTAAGTAGGTAACTTTCCGACAACAAAGCAATTAAAATCGAAGATTTTCTCAGCAAATCGATGTGGAGAAAGTCACGATAGGCTTGTAGATTTCCATGTGAGAATTATTGAGATGCATTGTACCGCCAAGGGGTATATAAGGCTCCTCTTCGGATTCTTCGGCCAGTTGCGATGCGTTCTTTTGGAATATATATCTTCTTGATTCTACTTCTCACCTGTTTGGCTTCCGGTCAGTATGGTGGAGGCCGCGGTTATGGAGGCGGACGTGGCGGCGGAGGTGGTTATGGTGGCGGTGGAAGAAGAGGATACGGTATTGAAGATGATATCCATTGAAATTGATATTGTGTAATAGAAAATTTTTAATAATATACATGGGAGCAATATGTACAAGGATGTGTGTGAAATTTTTTGGGGACCTGGAATTTAGAGAAAATTATTTTCGTGAATTAAAAATTATGAAGTTTTTTGGATATCTCAAGTTAAGTAGATGAAGTCGTCGAATTTTTTTGAAGCCACTTTTACAACGGCCGCTTTTTAAAACATTGCTGAGACACCAGTGCAAGAGTGACTCTACCATTGGTCACATTCTCTAAAGCGTTGAGCCCTAAAAACATGGAGCATGTCTGGAAATGTTTTCTTTTTTGCCCACACACATTGTTTACATATATCTACCCTGCAGTAATGTGTCGATCAATTTCCCAAGAAGGACTGGCCTTTAACCGGTCTAAATCCTACCGGTTATGTTATGGCAGCTTGCTTCATCGAATTCGGCCAGCCGGCGGTCGGTAATAAACGGGTTGGTTTAAGGGTAGTCTGTAAATGACACTATTATCAACTTAGAATATATATAAGATATTGGTTTCTTATTTTCCTTATTTGACATTCCTAAAACCAGATAAAATAACGACAATTGACCCAAAAAAACTGACCTATGGTCAGCCGTTTTTCGGACTAGTCCCACTCCAATGACAGGCCCATGTTAAAAAGGTCAGTTGAATACATTAGAAGTAGAATTATGAGGGGACTAGTACTGGTAACATGAAGGACTGACCGAAGGCTACACTTGCGTCAGTCCATATTACTGCAGGGTATATTGCGTTTGTGTGGTTGTGTGTAACACCCCGAACCAGTCGAGACAGACCATATACATAAATGTATATAGAAACGATCAGCAGGAGATTCGATTTAACCACGTCCGTCCGTCTGTCTGTCCATATAGAGTTTTTTTATCGAAGGGGTTTAGCTATTTTGGCGAAATTTTCGTAAATGCGTCTTCACGGGGACATGAGTAAGATCATGAATGGACCAGATCGGGCCATTGTTAAGGGTACCCTCAGTACTAGATACTAATATGAAAACTCTAGAAACTGGTATAAAACTGGAACTTTGATATATTTTGAGAAAATTCGATATTTGAACATATTTTAGGGCACTAAATATAATTTCCAAAAATTAAGGAGTGGGCGTGGCAAAAGGGATTTTTTCGAAAATTGTCTCTAACACCAGAAATTGAAATTGGACTTGACAGAAATTTGGCATGTATGCCATAATATTCTCTCCAAATATTTAATTGATTGGTCGACTATAAAGGGTACCTCCAGTCAGGGGCGGACTGGGGGTCAAAGGGCCCACCGGGTGTTTGAAAAATGGGCCGCGTTACCTAAGAAAAAGAAAAACCTATCAGCTAAAAAGCACAGCGCACTGGGGGCCCACTGGGGCCTGCCCGGGTACCCGGTGACCCAGTCCGTCCCTGCCTCCAGTACAGGGCCTGTCTAAAAAATCCAAAAACCGCCCAAAAATTTGATTTTTCCTGGATATTTCAATGAAATTTAGAATTTGAGCGTGTGTTTAAGCCTCCAACTAGATTTCAAACAATTTGAAAATGTGGGTGTGATAAAAGGGCGATTTTGATAAAAAAAATATTCGAACCAAAATCGGAATATGAGGCCCTTAATGGCCTTAAAAATCTCCAAAATGCATTGTCTTGATGGTAGTGGTCTTGGGCCTGTTTTAAAATATGTTAGAACAAACATTTTTGTGTCGTGAATTGTATTGTCTGGCTCACCTGACAATAACACCCTTACTTGTTGTGTTTTGGTTTTTGAAAGCTGATTAAGACAATAGCCTTCAAAAGAACAAGGCCATCGATAGATAACAATTGATTACAATAAAATAATAACACACTTAAAGTAAACGACTAAAATAAGAGGGTATCAAGAATTTGTTTACTTTCTATCGATGCGAAAATCTCAATAATCTTCTTTTTGTTTCGGAAGGAATATAAACTATCTCAATTAATACAACCGAAAGTTTTGTTATTCTTTGACCACAAAACGCACACAGTATTATCCATTCAAAAACAACCCAAAGAGAGAACCACAAATTTTCCACTCACGATTGCTCGATGGACAAAAGTTGTTTCATTGAATAAACTCCTCGCTTATGAGAACCTTTTGGCGCACATATTTGATGGTGCTTATATCCAAGAATGACTGTAGGTAGTCTCCCTTTCCTTGTTGTTGTTAAAATAACACAAAACTTTGAATATTTTTCCGTAGTATTTTAAATTTATCAATGAAAATTATGGTCTCATCTCAAATTTCAATGCGGAAATCGATGAAGAAAATTTTAAAATAACATTTCAACCCAATAGAATTTGCATATTTCAGAATATTCGGAGAATAATTTTTATTTTTATTTTACTTTAATGCTATTACATCAAATCCTCTTACGAGAACATCTCAAAACGCCTACGTAACAATTAAAAATATTCATTTTTCATCACGATTTGATTTAAATGATTTAATGAAATTCAAGTGGTTTGTTTTCTATTGTCAATGAATTTATTCAGAAATTATGATCAGTGTGGGATTCAAAGGAAAAAGTTGTCCGTGGACTCGAAAGACGTTTGTCAGAGATATCTGTGCAGGCTCGTAGAGAGAAATGATGGGCCCGGAGTCTTCCTTCCTCGGGATTTTCTCGCTAGAAAACAGAAAATTGAGATTTAGTCAAATGAATAAAAGGAAAGAAAAGGTATTTGATGGAACTCTTCATGGATACTATCTCCACAATGAAAAACCCCATTCTCACTTCAGGGCTGTTTTTATATACTGAACCGAAATATACTGAAAGTTTAAGAGGGCTGTCTCCTTCACTGGCTATTTTTGGACCATTAAACAAAAGAAAACCTAACAGAAAACGAAAAAAGGCTTTTCCAATTTTTTCTATTGTCTCCAGAATTAATGAAAATTAGTAAAGAAAGACTTTTTTATGTGAAAAGTTCTCGGCCGTCAAATTGGAGATTTCAAAATAAAGGTGTAGTGCTGGCGGCTACGATTTCTCGTCTCCAAGTTGTCCGAAATGAAAAAGGAAAACGGGGTTATAATCAGTATAGATGTCATCATGGCCGGACCTTCGACAATAATTTTGCGATTTTTTTTTACAAAATGGCGGTCATTGAAAAATTACCCATCGATTCCGGGTACATATATTTTTTTGTAGTTCAGTCTAAATAAAAAAATGATAAAAAATTGGTTAAAATCATGATTGAAGGTCATCCGCAAATGGTGACAATTCTGCGTCGAATCAGCTTTGTTTCATTAAAATCGATCCAGTTGAACTGGAGAAATCGTGGCCGCCCGTTTGAGGCAACGCAAAAATTACTCTTAGCGCAGACATTGCTCAACAAAGAAGACCATATCTTTCAAAGCTATTTCGAATTTCGAAAAATTGTTTTAGCACGATATTCTCAAACATCCAAACATTATCAAATATCCAAGCTATAAAAAAATGCAAAAAAAAAAAAAAAATATAAAAAAAATTTGGGCGAAAGAGATAACCTTCTGTTCATAAAAAACACTAATCTTAAACAGCTTCTTTTCCTTTCTTTCTTTATTGCTATACTCACAAATTTTCCTGTTTTCATTGAATCCTTAGGACTTTCTTTGAATCAAAAACCCACTTAGAATGTTTCGGATTATTTTTCTTTATAATTTTCCTACGAAAATGACCTAAAAACAGAGACTGCAAATGATGGTTACAGTCGAAATATTCACATAAAAATTAACAAGGTGTAAGGCCCCCAGACCCATGTTTTTGGCGTCAATTCTTAGTAAATTTTCATGATCTTTTTGAAAATAACAAAAGCTATAATATATAGTTTTTTATATTTCTATCAGCCAATAAGCGTTATTTCATTATTTATATTTTTCCGTCAGAGAATAAAAATTATTCTCCGATTTTTATTCTTCAATAAGAAAATTGATATATTTTTTTTTAATAATTTATCTACTGCTATTTAATACGTCCTATATACCCCCAATTTGCGACATTTCCAACCACTTCTTTTAATTGAGCATTGAGATTAAGCTTCGGGCCCCCAATTTGTATTATTATTAACGGCCTCAAAGCAAGTGGATACATCCCTGGATATAAGAATATCATTGCGTTTTATGCTTTAGAGGTTTGAGCGTTGTCAAAAGCTTCAGTGTTTTATGATGATTGAAATTAAATTGAATATTTGTATACACATCTCTCTAGTTTTTAAATGAACATCCCTTGATATAATATTTTAACTGAGATGGCTTCCAATAATAATCCATAATTTAATTGAAAATGACAATTATAATTTACAGTATGATTGTCTCGCCAAGAGTAAGAGTTATAATGAAGAACGATATAATGAGTGGAGATTTACTGAAAACGTATTTCAATTTAAAGATGGATCTGATGACGAGCATTTTTTTTTCGAAACAATGTCAATTACGAGCTCCATTGATCATTAAAGATCATTAAATTTTTGATTAATACTTTTCGATAATTTTAATTCGCCTTGATTTTGGTATAAAAGTCGGCATCGAATTGCACCTTTCCGATAGTCAAGATGCAGTTTTTGAATATTCAACTATTTCTTCTAGTAGTGTTTGCGATCTGCGCGATCGCTCAAAATGGCTATGGTGGAGGTCGAGGTGGTGCTTTCGGAGGCGGTGGCGGTGGATATCCGGGAGGCTATGGAATTCTCAGTGATCCTATTCCGCCTGGTTTTGATGGTGGATATGGGAGAAGAGGTGCTGGGAGTTACCCTGGCATTGGAGGAGGCGGTAATGGCGGTGGTTACCCTATAGGTGGAGGTGGCTATGGATATATTTGAGGACTTTTCTGCAGTGTGACGAATTCGCTCAAAAATCGATCTTGATATTATGAAATAAAGAAAAAATATGAAATAAATTCCTCCATAATTCTCAGATGGTTTATGCAAAAAAAAAAAATAACAGCCAAAAGGATACTTGCTCCCATTTAGTTATATGAGTAAAATCTTATGGGACATCAAAAAATTACGCTCCACAGAGCGTGTGGCTAAAGAAGTTGTACTCTCGGATCTAGATTCCATGAAGGGGACCATTATAAATATTAGATAAATTTTTCCCGAAGTAGAGGGGTGGTCTAATTTCTGTCTATTCGTAGACATCCCGAAAGAAAACCCACTTCTGCCCCCGATCCCGAAATTCTTTGATACAAGCCAGATTTCAAGTACAGCTTGGTATATAGAATATGTCGACGTAATGGGTAATTTAAAAAACACGAACTATTTGAGACATAAAACTTCTCAAGCAAAAATCAGAAAGATCAAAAGAGGATCAAAGCCAGGGAAATTCAAGAGATCTTTATGATCAATTTTGACTCTTTGAAAATGAGGTATAAAAAGCATGCATTTTCCAAATATTCAAACACATTTTCAATCCCATCATTTATTGAAGCCAATCGTTTATTTTTATTCTTCCATATCGAATTTTGAAATCTTTTTCAACATAATTTATTTTCCACCTCCTCCACCGCCACCGCCGTATTGTCCGCCACCGCCACCACCGCCTCCATTTGGACCACCTCCTCCACCATTTGGATATCCTCCGCCACCAGGATAGTTCCCACCGCCACCGCCAGGATAGTTCCCACCGCCACCACCAGGATAGTTCCCACCGCCACCGCCGTATTTATTGCCGCCACCTCCGCCCTGAGGACTACCAACTGCAGACTGTGCGAATGCACAGATTACGAGTATTACTACTAGAAAATAATGTAGTCTAAGCGATTGCATCTTTACTGCTACCAACTCGAAGAATTCTCCCCTATTTATAGTCGATTTCAAAATTGAATTTTCTTTGAGCGCATCGAAGTCGATTGTATGTACTCAATGATCTTAATCTTAGCTCATTTCATACAAATTTCCATAATAATATTCGTAGAAAAACAAAAACAATATTATATGCCTGCACTGTTATGGAAATACGGCCTGAGCATGTTTTCGTCTTACGTCAGATTCGTACTCTTCAATTATTTAGCTCCATTGATTTTGTAAAGATTAATCTTGCTATTGAACTAATCCACACGATCGAGGCTTACTAGGTCAACAGCATTTTTATTTTCTAATCGAAAGTCCTTCCTTGAACCTCAAATGAAATTTACCCGAAAGCAGACAGTACACTATCGCGCTGCATGACATGCATCTATTTATGGATGTAAGTGCAATTCTGCTTATAAAAAGGTAATATAATTCATTTTTTTTTTTGTTTGCATGATTCATAGCAACATTTTTTAGTGGATTATAAAGTTGAACCTCAAGCTAAGGATTTCCTCATGGTACAAGAAAACAAGATAGCGCCACTTGAGAGAGGAAACGTCACAAACTCAAAATCGCGATTCGTTGTTGTTGTTTCACATGTTAAACCGGCTTTTTACTTTTTTGAATAGCATGGGAAACAACAACAATTTCTCGCTCAGTGACGTCACAAACTCAATTTTCGGCTCTCAGAGAGAGCCTCAAAATAGCGGTACTGAAGTGGCGCTATCTTGTTTTCTTGTATCATGGATTTCCTCTGGACCCAACGATTTTTCGGACCGAATTTTTTGGAAGTTTCTTAAAATTCTTTGCCGACAGTTTTATCCAGGGACGTAGCCAGAGAAAGGCTGCTTTAGTAGTGCTTATATTGGCCACATTGGTATATTGAACAATTATAAGACATTAGCCCAAAAAACATTTGGGGGGCTTAGAGGAAGTTTATAGAGTTGTAGACCAAAAACCCATAAAATCCAAAAATTTCATGACGTCCGATTTTTATGATAATTTATATATAAAATAAGTGAAAAATTCTAAGAATTTTGGCACTAAAATTTTTTCAAAAAACTGATTACAACTAGTCTAGTTAGGATCTAGTTCCGAACTGGTCCAAAAAGGAGTAGTTGTAATCAGCTTTCCAGGAGTATCAAGAAATGAGACAAGGCCGCCAAAATCATTTTTCAGAATTTAAAATGAAACCTATGCGTACATGTGACAACACCTATGAACATACGAAAAATATAAAATAAACTATTTTTATCTTTCCCTTCCCTAACTGAAATTCTGGACACGCCAATGGCTCTACATAAGGGTGTGTCACGGTGTATTATTGAAAGGTTTGTGTACGTGACGAAGGAAGATGATAGCTCAGAAATAAACACATTTTGAATATTATGCTAAAATCATCATCAGTACGTCATATACTTCATATGTGGATGAGGCATATATCCTTGAGTCAAAATAAAATTTTACATTGTAGAATTGCCCAAAAAAAAAAATTATAAAAAGATTTTGATTTATTTATATTTTATGATTTTTAATAATATTTAGAAAAAAAGCTAGAAGTCACTAGACCTTTCATTTCCATTTGAGACAACGAATGAAAAATAACGAAGCATAGATCATGAAGAAACATATGTTGGCAGACGTACTGCACAAATGCATGCCAATGAAGGAATCAATGCAGTGTCGTCTCTGGGCTGCTTTAGAGCATTGTTTCTCGACTGAGGCCACCATTGCATTGTCAGTTTGTTTTTCTATCTGAGGCATTCGGTTCACATGAGCCCACCTCTAATTAATCGTCTGTTGAGGGGGTCTAACCATTTCTTTATTATTTCATTCTATGTATTTCGTTTCTGTTCGGATAAAATGCTTTTGGTTATTTATTTATTTTTATTGAAAATTATTTCCATTTTTCCAACAATTTGTGCTCTTTTTCGGGAATTTCTATTTAAATATTCTTAAAAAAAAAATACATTTTGACGTCCATGAAATTCGATAGCAATTTTATGATACGTCAACACCAGGTTCCAATAAATTTACCCAACTTCAAAGTAAATACGTGTATGAAAGCGATTGAATAGCTCTCAAATTAAAAACAAGTAAATAATTATTTCACTACGGGAAACGTTGTTTGTTTCATTCCGCCGAATTATGCAAATTAATTCGCCGATATTATTTGAATAGTTTTATGCAAAATTATTTGCAAATTCTCGAATGAATTGCATTTCCCTGAAAATTTAAATAATGTTCTTTCAATAATTCGAAACAAATATTTTAGAATAGCAAATAATTAAATAAAGATGAAAAAAGGCTTGCCAAACAATACAACAACCAGCCGAAAATTCCGAAAATTTTAATCAAATAAACTAGATTTTCTGTTAACGCTTACTGCAATGTTGATTTAATATTTTTGTATAGCTAAAAATTATTTCCATTTAATTAAGCAAATTGGTTCGTTTGCAAAAAAATTGGATAACACCTTTTTCTCGAATTTTAAAGCAATTAAGGTTTAGAGTAAACTAAGGTTTGATAAATAACTTAAAATAATAATTGACCTATAAGTTTCGAATTAGGTAATTCAGCTTTATCTCAATCGTCTTAAGTCAGAGATTCATCTCATTTTCGCGCATACGAGCCGGTAAATCAATCAAGTGGGAGCTTCTACCCTTGTGCAGTAGCACAGCGAGAGGGGGTCGAAGAGGGCAGCCATCCCGGGCGCCAAATCATATTTAAATTTTTATGAAGGTTTTTTTATTGAGGCCGGTTGGAGGGGACGGCATTTCTTGTATTGTTTCCCCATGTAACGCTACGCCACTGCCTTTGTGTACCATATTTCAATATTTAAAAAATTTTATTAATTCATTTAATATTAAGATTCGATTGCTTTCTCTCATCTCTATACCCAGTCATTGGAAAGTCTTCGCGGATCTTCAGGCGCGTCTTCAGAGGAATCGGGAAGACTTATTCTTTTCAGACTTACATAGATATTCAAACATGTCCCGAATGATTTCAAATAACATAAGTTACTCTAAGGCTAATAGTCTTCAACGCAGTTTAAACATTTTGAAGGTTTAAACGCCCAAATGATAGTCTTTAGGAGAATTTAAACCAGGTTTATTAATTTTATATGAATAATTTTTGAAAAGTTCGAAGGGATTTGATTGAGTTAAACTAAAAGAATAGGGGTATTAACAAAGGCAGAAAAAATTTTCCGATTTTCCGACTTTCCCTATTTTCCGACGCCTTTGTGAATACCCCTAATATGTTATGAGAGCATTTAAAATTTCGAAAGTCTTAAACCGACTTGAAGACCGAATTTCGATTTCGTTATTTGAATTTATTTTCAGTTTGGGCTTCGTTTCCCCCCAGCTGGCCCTGTACTTTCCTGTCTTGGCGATTCCGAGTGATGCATAAATATATCTCAAGTCGCATTTCGGTCATGTTTGCGTTGATTAACTGAACCGTAACGTCGTATCTCAAATTGAAATGATTGTGATGTAACTTGCTGCTGATTTGAATATCAATTGATAAGAAATTGGCCTGTTTAAGTCAGTTAAAACCGGCATCAATGCACCCTACACTCTTCTATTTTTTTGATGATTATAGTTGATAAATTTTATAATCACTCAATTTCGAGGATTCTTGCCTTCTTAAACTAATCGTCTTCCATTTTCACATTTAACCCATCAATCCCCAGTAATTTAATAAGTCACAATGAAATAGCAATGAAAATTTAATACTTTATTGAACGAACAAATTTCATAATTAAAAATTCACTCTAAAGCGATAACATTCGTCACTTATGGGTTAAAGTGCTTTGTAAAGTTGGGAAACCCAAGAAAAAGTAGCTCGTAATATTTGCTTTTATGGGAAAAACCAAAAGATTAATAGTCGTTACATATCGCACATGTTTCTTCAAAAGTGTCACAACTCAAAATTTAGTGGTTTACAAGAAATCATTCGCAAAACATTAATGGCTGACGATCAATTAAGTTCAAAAAATTCAAATATCATATTCATAAACGTGGCTTAATGGGTTTTGTCGGTCAAAAATTCTCCGAGGCTTTTCATTTTCCACAGAAAAGTTAAGAAAAACATGAAAAATTTAGAAGAAATTTTTTGTCTTGTGTCACTTTTGAGGTATATGTTCGATGTGTACAAAAAAAATAAGGTCATGCCTTATCAAAAATTTTCCGAGTTCCAAACATACGGCAACAAAGTAATTTTTCGTGCACATTGGGGTGCGAAAGGGGTACGTTGAGGGGTATCTGGCCCTTCAAGTGTAATTCGTTTTTTCGAAAAACTTCCCTATGAGTGTATTTAATTCTTCGTATGTAGTGCGTGCGAAAGAGACATGTTAAGGGGTTACTTACCCCCAGTATAGTTCGTGCTTGGGTAAAAATTCTCTGTAAGGCATGCTCTAGAAATCGAATCCGAATAAAAATGTTCGAAATTTATGTGATTTCAATAGAAATTCAATCTATTTCGAATCGAATCGTTTTATGGGGACTTGGATTTCTTTGTAAATGTAACCCTTAACACAACCTAGTGAGAGAGGAGGAAGAACGGAGGACTCTCCCCCGTACGTGGCTTCTGAAAGGTGCCTCGAATTGAGGAGGTACAGTGTACTCTCTGCTTGCGGACACCCGTCTTAAGCGGACATATTTTTCGGTCCAAAAGGTGCCCGCTTAAGGAAAGTACACTGTATTCCATTGCAAGGGTAGCGGTTGCGTTTTCGTTGGGCAACACTTTTGTTTTTCGGGAAAGGGGTCCCCAGGCTTAGGAAAGATGACCCTCAGTACCGATATACCCTCAAATAAGAGAGTTGCGGCTATTCTCTTTTCAATCTTTTGTGCCGAAGGAGACCATAATAAGAAAACTCTATGAACCCATATTCAATCCTTAGTAAATAAATATGCCTACGCCACTGTTCGTCGTGATGAAATCTTCATGTTATCTGTGATTTCCTTTCATTCTTGGAATCACGTTGATCCGCTCTTGATAGTACCTGCGACCAACTGATTCTGTTTGCTAACACATTTAAGTGTTTTGTAATTAAATTTACTGAATTACCTTCGACAAATAGCCCCGTAGGGCAGAGTGTAGGTAGAGACGATTTGCTCACATGTGCAAGCGACACGATTGACCTTGTTCTGTAATGTGTATGTGCACATAGATGCGTACATATTTTATTGAATTCTGTGAAAATCCGTTGGGATTTTTTTTTCTTCTTTTCGTCTCTTTACATGCGGGATTTTCCTTGCTAAAATAATAATCTCGTATGTTTTCGTTTATCATTTTTTAAAATCGATTCGTCTCGAAACGCAGTTAAAACGAAACGTATCTAATCTCTGTCCTCGACGCGACGATTCTTGTATATAAAGGGAAACTGCGGAAATGGTTCGTGTTTCATTTTATTCGAACGTTTAGAAAAGATCGGAAATGAAAGCGTTTGCTCTACTTGGAGTGTTGTTGTTGTGCGCCCTGGCGCTAATTAATGGTGAGTGAAGAAATTAATAATAAATTTCTTAATTGTTATTGTTATTGTTTTTGTTATGGCACTCGTGTAAAATTTTCGTTCTTTTTTGGTAATAGCGTCACCGGTTCCTGGCGGCGGAGGTGGCGGCGGCGGTGGCGGTGGAGGCCGCGGCTGTAATTGCGAACCCGGCGGTGGTGGTGGTGGCGGCGGCGGTGGTGGTGGCGGAGCTGGAAATGGTCCAGGAGGACATGGCGGAGCTGGCGGTCCCGATTGTGTTAGGCCAGCATGGATGCCACCGTGCCCATGAAGAGATTATAAGGCACTAGAGACTGAAGATTTTGTGATGGTTATGGTTAATTAAAATTATTTGAAGAAAATTATTTTTGACTGTGTGTTTGTTAAATGTGGGGAGTGTTTTCCGCGCAGCTCCAAATGGTAAAGTGGAACGTTTAAAGCTTCAAAGGTTCGAGGAAAAACGGACTTTTTCTATGAAGAAATAAATTTTTTGTTTTTTGTGTAGGTACCCTTATCGATTGGCAACGTTAAGGTCAAACGTTGAAAAGGAAGAGGGCAAAAAGTTTTCAAGCTAAGCACTTTTTAAAGATGCATTTTTGGCTCTTTGAACGCTTCTGCTTATTTGGCATTTGTTCAAAATGATTTTCTTCGCATTGCAAGGAGTAAAATGTATTCATAACTGTCTGCAAACATCCTAGTCCACTGCAATATCATTTGGTGTCTGTGTCTGCGACCGACTGATGTCTTAAGGTTCTCTTAAGACAGTCTCAACTTAAATCGTAATATTTAAAGTCTAAAAAATTGCGATACCCAAAGTATTTCCCTACTAGAAGCACCATCTATACTTTAACCAAACCTGCTCTTATGAGAGAGTAAGGCTTACATCATAGGAAACTATAAAATATTTCAGAATCACAATGTCATCAGTTTCTATGGTTTTAAGCAGGGATTTGTTACACTAGTTCAGAAAATTCTGTTATTTTCAATCTAATTCAATCTAAAGAGACTCCAACTCTTATTAAGAAAAGAAATATCCATTTACTTTTTTCAATGAATACTTCTTCAGACTCTATCCGACTGTCATCAATGAAGTTAAACTTATTAGATTTGATACAGTAAAACTACCTTAATTAAGTGGATGTTCATTTAGACATTTTATTTTTTCATCTTATTTTCAAAAAATGTATTATAACATATGGGGAACCAAATTAAAGGAAATCGATCCAGCATTTTGAATAAAATAAAAAATTGCGGTGTTAATTGGACACTTTTCATACCAATATGGCTTCCAAAGTAAAAAAAAAAATCGAAAGTTTTTTCAGAATTTTTCACTTTGACCGGCTATTTTTCCCTCAATGGGTCATATTTTTACCATCAATTTAATTTTGAAGAAAAGCAAATACAATTGGCTTTCAAACTGCATTAAAATTTTTTTCTACAATTCACCATTGGCGTGGGAGAATTGTTTTTCTCGACTTAGAACCAAATAACTTTAAGGCCCCTTAACTCCTCAGGGGTGCATTTGGGACGCCCCTCACATACGAATTTTTGTTCGTATTGGACCCCCCTAACGCCCCTATTAAATAATGTTCTACCCAACAGGACACCTTGTATAGGTAGGTACACTTATTCAGATGGACAATGAGAATATGCTCGAAAATTTCAATTCTCGAAGTTGTAAAGCCGCATTGAAGACTAGGCGCCCTTAAGTTTGAAAAGAAATTATAAAAAAATTTATGTACTCGAAAATTCGAATGAAAAAATCTTAAATAAATCAATATTCTGCCATTTTCGTTGTCTGTAGTTCGAAAAATGAGGCATCGCTTAGAACAAGCGTTTTATCGTTTTTAAGGTAAGATCTTTTGCTTTTCAAATTACTCGGGATTTTCGCACATATATAGGTACCTATTATTGAAACTCTTTCTTGGAAAAATAAATAAACGCCATTTTCATTATCCAACGATCCAAAATTAATATTAATCAAGTTAGAAAGCAAAAGTCGATCAAGCCCGACTTTGATATACCCAGTGTCCACACTATATTAGTGTCCAGACTATATGAGTGTCCACACTATATTAGTGTCTACACTTTGATTTGACTTTCCGTAAGAAAGTTATACAAAATTAATGTTTGTTGGGCTTGGAAGTGGGCGGATATCGCTCATTTTTGATTAGAATCATTCTCAGGGCCCAATGTAGCTTGCTTAAAAGAGGAAGAATGCACCTTTACAATAATGTATCATGTGTTTCAATTTAAGTTTTACTTCAAGATCTACAGGCATTCAAATTTGAAAAATGTGCATTTTTTTGAAGTTAAGAATATAAATTACTAACCGATTTTGATGATTAAACTCTCTCAAAATTCATCACAAATTAAGGTCTTGGGCCCTTTATTAACTTTTTTTTAATTTTTAATCCTATGGTAATTTTTGGCCTGTTAGGAAAAATAACCCAAAATTGGGGTTTTTAAAAAAATGTAATAATTCTGATATACTAATAAAACATAACAAAAATTAGTACAATACTATTCATGCTAGGCTCGTTTTAAAGGTAATATTCTTTTTTTGTATATGCATCGCAAATATGTTTATTCTTGTTCCGGCTTCTAATTGGAAGTATCTTTTCAATATTCAAAATTTTCGATTTTAAGTGGTCGCAGGTCAACCCAATATGATCCGATTTTATTGTTTTATGGCTTTGAGGAAAGGTCAATATGTTCTCTACAAAGCAACATTCACACTTGAATCAAAAAGGAATATCTTGTGTTTCAAATTTCATTGAAACTAGCAAAACCCAGGTATTTCCCCATACACATCACTTTTACAAATTTTAAAGTCTTTTATGTCTTCTTCGGCTCATAACTTTTTTATTTAAATTCGATTTGCTTAATGAAAATATTTTTAGAAAGGTATGATATAGTAGAATTTAAAACAAAATAGTATTTGAAGATTGTGGTAGGCAAAGTGGGTTCCAAGGTCAACTTTTTGAAAATTGTTCTCATTTTTTTTTGTTCTTTTAAACTTTGAGTGCGATGCGCGACCGGAAAATGGCAACCGATTTCAAATATTTTCACATCCTTTTTTTTCTTCTTTTTTTAAGCGTAAACGTTTGCGTCACCAAGCGTAATTTTTTGGAACCTGCCTGATGTATACCTCAAGAAGTTTTACTTCAAAAAAATTACTTCATACTTTTCGCTCCAGGGATTTCATTTTGGATATTTACCACAAATTGCAGCTATCGTACCGGAAAATAATCTTAACCGTAAAGTCTTCAAATTCAAAACTTAAATCCCGAACGTAGTTACGAAGCTGTTTTTATTCTCTATCTCTCTCTCCTCCCTCCCTCTCTGAATGCAAAATTGTACAAAAATACTTCCGCATAGAATTCAATTGTCCAGTATTTTTTGTTTTGGGTTTTCTTGCCAAACAATGGGGCTCCTCATAATGAATAGCAATGACTTGCACTGCAAACAATATAAATTGCGAAAAATACTAAATATTATGTTGAGTCGCCCACGAAATGCCGCGCTCTATCTCCCTCTCTCCCTCTCTCTCTCTCTCTCTCACTAATCCCGCTACAAGTGGACCAGAAACAAAAGGATTTTCTCAAACAATACGAAACCTAAAGATATTGCTTGCACGGCAGTAGAACGCACAACAAATAAATAAAAAAATAAAAAAACACCAGTTCCCAAAGTCAAGCGGGACAGCGAAAATCTACATTAGTAAGCGAAATGCATAGAATTTAATGTGGAGGGGAAAAAATTCGTTTGAAAAATGAATGCGAAAATTTCTTTCGTTAAAAGAAATGGAAAAGAATTCGCTGAGAAAATGCAATACGCTCGACTCATGAGTTGCACTCTCGTGGATTCGAGCTCAACTCAAAGGGGTTTTCATTTATTTTTTTTATGTTCTTTGACGGAATGCTGGAATGTCGCACTATTAATCTAGGTTCATTCAAATGGTCACGTCTGGGTTTCGCATAAAATTCAACGTGTGATTATGCCGAGAACGAAAGGGGAATTCAAACAGTAATGTAGACATTTCTGTAGAATTTGATTTAAATAAATGCCATAGTTTTTAGAGCTTTTGAAACCTCAAAATAGGTAAGCTCAGTAATTATATGGGAAAGTAAAAAATAAAAATTGTAATATAAATAAGAAAAAGTGAGGAAGTGAGGACAATTTAAATTTCGACACAAGTTGAAGAGGAGATTTTCATTGGCATTAAAAGAACTTAATACACCATTCCCTTGAGAATTGTTGATGTCAGAGACATTTTTATAAAACCGCAAAAATTTCCAAAAGATATGAGCACAATAAAATGCCTTCCCAGTACTGAAAACGGGTCGATCAAGTCCAATTTAGAGCTTGTTCTGTCATGATGAGTCCCATCAATCTGTTTACAGCATTTCACCAAGCATTACGGATAGACTTTATAAGATGGACTGTATAAGACAGCCTGTATAGGGACAGACTGAAAGATGCACAGACATAGGAACAAAGCTGAATTAATTCTTCTGGAGACGCTCATAACTTCTGTTAATTATTTTGAGGTCTTTTGCCTCTTAGAGCTGGCACATTAATCTTTCAGAATGGAAATTTTTAAAGATGAATCTAGAAATCATCGGCAAACTCAATGTGAGAATCCCTTGAAAGCTTCATGAATTTAGTGTGTGAGAATTCCAACCAGAAAAATATGGGTAAGATATAGAGCCTTTCTTAATTTTGGACCAGCTCATTCCCCACAAAAAAAATTCAAAGAACCGTTTTTGTGTATATTCAAAATGGAAAGTACCTACCTATGAATAACATCAAATCTATTTTATCAACTAGAAATCTACAAAGTCTCTTAAATTTGGAACAAAAAACCCGTTGAAAACATTGAAAAAGTAACCTGTTTTCCTCTTTTCTATTGGACTATGCAAAATTTTCAAGCATATACACACAGAAAAATATGACCTCATAAAATCAAAAAGATTTCTTCTTGAGTCATTTTTAGAGCAAGGGGTAAGAAAGGGAATGAAAACGAAGTAATTTTTAAAAAAAAAATCTGTTTAAATTTTATATGAAAATCTTATTAAAAATATTTAAATAGGTTTTTTCTTAATTTCTCATACATTTCATATAAAATACATATAATTCTCGAGCCTACATAATAAATTAAGAAGAAAACTTCTTAATTTCATTAGGTCTCTTGTATCATATCTTTTTTAAAAATATTTAAAAAGATTTCTTCTTAATTTTAGTAGTTGTCCTCTAAAAAATATTTAAAAAGGTTTCATATTATTTTCTCATACACTTCATATAAAATACATATAGTTCTAGAGCCTACAAATAAATTGAGAGGAATAATACTAAGTTTCATAGGTCCCCTTGTATCAAATGTTCTTAAAAACATTTTTAAAAAACTCTTCTTAATTTTAGTAGTTTTCTTAAAACTAAAATTAATAAAATTTCTTGTCTAAAAACAAAAAAAAAATATTTCAATTCGGCAGGATTCAAACCCGGGCCATTCAGATTGCTAGCCGAGCTCGCTAACCAATATGCCATGTCGAGTTAAACCAGAACTGAATGAAATATCTCATTTAAGTTCAAACGAAAATATGCAAAACAATTCTCATTCCTGAAAAACAAAATTTTGTTTGACTTTAATTTTATAAATGAATAAAGTCCCTGGCTTTCGGTTCGGCGAACATGGTGTCACGGGTGAGCACATGAGTAGAAATCGAGAATTCCCAGGTTCAAATCCCATACAGAACAGTTCAAAATAGAATAAATATGATATCATATTAAATGAAAATAAATATATAAACAAGAAATATATAATATACCCATAAAAACAAGCAAAAGTAAGAGAAGGGGAACGAAGGAGGGGAGGGACCCCCAATAAATGTAAAAGATTTTTTAATTAAATAAAAATATTTAAGAAGAAATCCTTTTAAAACTATTGGGAAATCTTATTAAATATATTTAAAAAGAAAATCTTCTTATTTTTAAGAAGATATCTCCTTGGCTAAAAACCATAGAGAAATCTTTTTAACTTTGTTATAGTTTAGTCGGATTTTATGTGCCTTTTTGGCTGTGTGTAGAGTGCTTAAAAAGATAATATGGGAATTCATTTGAACCCTCGAAGGAGTGAACTCTGAGAACTTCTTTGCGTTAACTGTCAAAATACATGGAAGCTTTGACGGCTGTTTAAAAAGTTCTCAAAGTTCACTAAGTCCGAGGTGTGAATGAATACCTATAATAAAAAAACAATTCCCTAAAACAGGGGTCAGTGTCCAAGACTTCCAGATGGATTCTAGAGAAGAGACCAGAATTTTGAAGAACCAAAAAAATCATTTGGGGATATTTGAGAAATCCAAAGCGGATAAAAGGAGTTCTGGTCGTGGCCGAAATTTTACCCAAAAGCTTTGATCCTTTTCGATTTACAAATATGTTGTCCCCAATACTGTCGCGAATGTTTTTTATGCATCGTATTGCAGATTATGGCGGATTATGTCGGAATTTTCATAGTTTTTTATTCGATCGTCATAATCTTCTTTTCATTCTTAGTTCATTCGTGCAGCGAACTGTGAAATAACAAACCTCGAGAAAGACAAATGCGTAGTTCACATCAGGAGAAGACAAACCACTGCCTCACTCTCCTTCTGTTGAGTGCTTTCAGCGCTATTAAAGGACATTTTTTTCAAATTGAGGTTTCAAGCGAAAACATTGATTCAGTTAAATACCTAATTAATACTCTCCATTATAGGACGATTTAAAAGAACGAATGGTTGCGGATATAACCGGGATTCTTTCATTGTCAATTTGATGAGCCTAAATTTAAGTCATCATTATTTATTTAATGATGATAATTTTATGCAAATCTTTGTCATATTGTGACCGTAATATCCTTTCAAAAAACGTTCACTTTCGTCTTTCATTGATAGAAAGGAATAAGCAAGGACTTGAACGCACATTCATTGAGTTGAACAAATCCTTGGACAAAACATTCCCAAAGTTATGGATTCTTCCAGTAATTTGTTGATCTTAAATTCACTGAGGTGAACAATATCTTCCATGTAGAACTTTTTTGATTAAAATAGACAGCCTGACAAACGCACTCCGATTTCTCATTACATCCTCCTTCTAAAGCAAAACAGGTAATATCCTTCTTCATTTCTAACACACACAAACTAAAAGAAGAGAGAAATTAATATTGCGAAAAAGCACTTAACACTAACTATCATCTCGCTATCCTTTGCACACGATGCTCAGTCAATATGTTTGCTCTAAATGAATAGCAATTTTCCATGCTCTTCTGCTTATTCTTCTCCTTCATCTTCTTCTTCATCCTTGTTAAGCCCTTTTTCAGTGTCGACTATGTCGACTGTGGAAAAGAGCTGCCATTGAAAATCCATTAACCTCATCCCCAGTTAATTGAGTTCTAATGAAGATTATGCGAACGCAAAATATTTTCAGTCAACAATGACGTGCTCTTGCTCATGACCCGGCCACCACAAAGTGAAATTCATTAAATTTCATCCTTAAAGAAATGAAAAATGAACCGGAATTATTACATTTTCTGTTTGGCTTTGTGCGGAGAGCTTTCTTGAATAATTTGAACGCCATTCAAATGGAAGTGTGGACGGTCTTTTGAACGATGGGACAGCACTGCGTATGAGTAATGTTGGATATTTTCAAGTTGAGTATTCGTACTGCTGGGGTAATCGATTCATTGAAGGTTCAAAAATTGACATTAATTTGAATTTAAAATTGAATAAATACTGAAAAAAAAAAATTGTTTTGAACGCCAAATCAGCTCGTGTTTCCGCTTCAGAACGTACGTTTTTTTTTCTTAAATCAATTTATGCTTGTTGTGCACCCCTTCTTATCGCATAGGAAACAGCTGCCTTTGATACATTCCTTTCACAGCTAGTTGAATATTTATTTACCAAGTGGAGCGTGATACAATTTCTTTCCCGTTGAAAAGATTTAACAGGAAATTTATTTATTCCTTTGAGAGGCTGCTTCTTATATGATTTCCTAGCAAAACAATATACGTACATACTTATATTCACTTTGGTTAAGTGACGGTCAAGACGCTCGTTATTGGCAAAATTTCGTCGCACTTTGATGAAATGAATTTTTTTCAAGTTCAAGGACACAAAATTTTCTCAACCAAAAGAGATTGACGGACACAAATGAAAACAAGTGTCAAAATTTGTCGCGTAATTTTTTAACTCCCTCCAAAATAAATACAACCGTCAAAAATGAAAAGAAAAAGTAGCCTACTTTCAGGCATGTATTCTTTCTTCAAGTCTTGCTCGTCTCTTAATTACTACATACCTTCGAAGCGAATTTATTGTTGATTTCTATCCCATTTTCATACCAATTCACACCTATTCACAGTAAATCCTTCAACTCTGCTTTGTACACATTACGGCTATTAAATAAAGCACCGTATCAAGGATATTTACCCATTCTACCCAAACAATAAACATGTATCTTCATTCGAGCATAATCAACAGACAAACAATCTTAATTAGTACGTCCCTTAGTTTCGGTGATAAAACGATTTGCTCATTCTGTTTTTCCATAAAAAAAATAAGGCATTAAATTCAATGAAGTCCTTGTCGTCCTTCATTCCACCAAAAGGACTTGTGCTGTTGTGTCATTCATTTTGGTCATTCTTATCGCGAAGGAACAAGAATTTCATTTCATAGTTCAACGTCTTGCTCGCTAAGAATTCCATACAATTTCCGTACATCCTGTTTAAAAGAAAGGACGAAAGAAAAATAACAAATTAAAAGCTGATATAAAAGGAGAAGAAGAAATATTCGTGGGTTTAACTTGTTGCGGAAAATTTTCGCTGTGGAGTGGTAAGCAATTTAAGCAATAACTTGTTCTGTATTAAGGCATTAAGAAAGGACGATGTTGATTGAATTTTATTTATTTAATTTTTTTTGTTTTTTTTTCAATAAAAAATCACGGCGATGTCCTTAGAGCTAAAAGAGTATGAGAATATGCTTCTTCTCTTGACAAAGCTTTACTCAAATCACTCGTTCACGAATCAGTCATGAGACATTTGCTGTAGCTGGCTTTCGAAATGAGATTTACGTACAGATCACGGGACCATGAAAGGATGATTCTCTCCCTCTCTCTCTCCCTCTCTCTCCCTCTCTCTCCCTCTCTCTCTCTCCTCTCTCTCTCCCTCTCTCTCCTCTCCTCTCTTCCTCTCTCCCTCTCTCTCTCCCTCTCTTCCCCTCTCTCTCTCCTCTCTCTCCTCCTCTCCTCTCTCTCCTCTCTTCCCTCTCTCCTCTCTCTCCTCTCTCTCCCTCTCTCTCCCTCTCTCCCTCTCTCCCTCTCCTCTCTCTCCCTCTCTCTCCTCTCTCTCTCCCTCTCTCTCCCTCTCTCTCCCTCTCTCTCTCTCTCTCCTCCCTCTCTCTCCTCTCTCCTCCTTCTCTCTCTCTCTCCCTCTCTCTCCCTCTCTCTCCTCTCTCTCCTTCTCTCCCTCTCTCTCTCTCTCTCCCTCTCTCCCTCTCTCTCCTCTCTCTCTTTCTCTCTCCCTCTCTCTCTCCTCTCTCCTCTCCCTCTCTCTCCCTCTCTCCCCTCTCCCTCTCTCTCCCTCTCTCCCTTCCTCTCTCTCTCCTCCCTCTCTCTTCCTCTTCCTCCTCTCCTCTCTCTCCTCTCCTCCCTCTCTCTCCCTCTTCCTCTCTCTCTCCCTCTCTCTCTCCTCTCCTTCTTCCCTCTCTCCCTTCCCTCTCTCTCCCTCTCTCTCCCTCTCTCCTCTCCTCTTCCTCTCCCTCTCTCTCCCTCTCTCTCCCTCTCTTTCCCTCTCCCCTCACTCTCTCCCTCTCCTTCCCCTTCTCACATCTCTTAGCCTCTCTCTCCCTCTTTTTCAAGCTTCTTTGGTCTCTCCCTCAACATCTATCCCCCCTCTCACTCGGTCTCTGAGGCTCTCTTTCTCTCTACACACCTGAATGTGTGTGTCTGCATCTCTCCAAATCCCCACGGTTTCGTTTCAAAACTTTATTTAAAATCCCTTCGTACGGTCCTCGATAATTTTGAACTTCTTTCTGCCCTTTATTTAATTAAAATCTTAATTTCTCTCGCATTCGTAATTACAAACATTGTGACATGGTAAATGACAATTTCTGAGTTTCTAATTAAATTAAAACGTGATTAACCGAAATCCAGCGCAACAGTAGCATTCGCATTTCGGCGTTTTATATTAAAAACCATTATTCAAATTGAGTGCAAAAATTGTCCTTTGTCAGAAGCTCGATTAAAGTAAATTGAAATGTCATTGGCAGAAACAGAACTGGAGGATGTCATATTAATGGTTGATTGTATTTCCATCTGCCACGCATGTTAGCGAATATTTTTCCACATTTTTTTTTCTCCACCCCCTCTCTCTCGTTCTCTCAATCCCTCCCGCATTTCTGTTGATTATTTTTCCATATATTACTCGGAAAAGTCGTCTTTCCGTGTTGGCATAAATATTTCGCCGGCATAAAAAGGAATTAGAAAAAATTTCATTAAAACAAAACGTACACGCATGCACGAACGCGCGGGGGGGCCCACTGTTCGCACGATATATTTTGCTTAAAGTAGTTCAAGCCGACGCTATAAAATAGCACTGAGGTGTCACACGGAATAGAAAGAACAATAGCGAACAGGAATATGCCCCATATACATTCAAATGCCAGCACGCACATAAACTTCAATGGAATTCCGAGCTATATACATTCCTGTCTTCTGTTTTGTGTTCTATGTTTTGTCCTTTCTTCCCACGGGATTTGTTTTCGCTTGTGTGTTGGAAGTCTTTGTCAATGTCAAACAGTGCAGCAAATCCATATGTTTTGCCATTAAAAAGAAGCTGAAATGAGGAAATGAATTTTTCTGGATATGATAGCTATATATTTTAAAAGGGCTTATATACTTGTAAAGGCGAGACAAAAGACAAAAGAGTAAAGAGAGTTTGTCGGCCCGGAGAAATTATTTCTTCGGAACGCCTTCAACTCACTGGAGACTTCATGAGACATTTAAACAAATACATCAAAAATTAAGAGGTACTAAAGTTTTTACTCTCGTTTTCAAACACACCCACTGTACTTAATCCCATATAAGTATACTTATAATATATATTCAATATAATTCAATAATTGTCCTTTTTATTGCATTGAGAACACATGGCTTTTGATCTAAAAAGTATGTAAGCTCTATTGTTATGAATTCCATACCATTCCGCATATGCTTTAGTTGGTCATATCTAGCTCCAAAGGAAATCAAGAGACGATTTCCATACAAATTTTTTTTTGGAAAATCTCAAAGTTATCTTCTCTTTTGTGTATGGAAACCACCTCCAAATATTCGCAAGAATAATTCCGAATCATACATTTTTCATAATTTATGGAAAAATAATATAACCTAAAGTGAAGACTTAAATAAGAGGACCTCCTCATAAAAATGCTTTTCTTTGAAGTCACTAAAGAAAAAAAGTCTTTTGGGAATTTGCTGTTGAAAGTTGGATAGGACTGAGTTCCCTTTATAAAACTGAAATGAGTACCTATTCAGTTGGTGAAAATAGTAGTGTAAAAAAAAATATATATCATGAGAGAAAAAATATTCTCTTTGAAAATCGGACATCCATCAAGAAATTTAGCGGAATAAGATTCTTGAATGATGGGAGACTTCACTATAATAGCCATCATTGCAGTGCACAGTCTCAAAATAATGAAATTTTCAAATTAAGAACACTTATGTATGTATGGCTGGAAAACTTTTAACCGGAAGTTATTCTAAAATAATTCAAGGCCGTCCGTTAGAAGAACATTGAAAATCAATTTTCACTTTAAAGTCTGAAGAACCTCAGACGATCTCAGAATTCCGTAGAGTTAGAATCCTTAATATAAAATTGACTTTCCTGGGAAAGTAGACATCAGCTCTTAGTAAGATGAAATCTTTCGACCAATAATATATCATAGAAGCTGTTACCCTATGAGAGTTCGCCAAATGGAGTTCCACTGTCTTGCCTTTAACATGACTGCACAATTCGTTAAAGCTCATAAATAATAACATTAATACAAATTATTTAAAATCGATTTCACAATTTACGTGCAGTGAAGTGTCCCAAAAAATTGAGAACATTTAATTTTTAAATCCTACATTTGAAAATATCCTTGTTAAATTCAAGCAAGAATTTACGACATGAAAAACTTTGAGCTTTTCACTATTTACCTGATTTGTTCAAAAGTCGCGCAGTGGAAATCTTTTTTATTCGAAAACTTTTCAACTTTGCTACGATTTATTTTCTTTGTTCCTCTGTCTCAATGCTTGTCTGACTGTTTGATTTAAGCTCTGAACTCTTTTGTCGGTTTTATTCAGCTTTCCGCTAGCACGCTGACTGATTTGACAAAGGATCAACATGTTAATTTATTTGAAAATGATACTGACACGAAAAACACAAACGGAGAAGAAGATTCGGTTCAAACGTATGCTTGAAATAAAACTTAAGCTCCTTTTGGTGGGGGGCAAAAAGGAAGTTAAAATTCCACAAGTGGTCCAAATTACCCTGCTGGGTCATTCATGTGAAATTTATCACACAAATTTATGCGACTTTCAAAGCCGATTGCTTTGTTCAAGACTTTAAATTTGGTCCATTAAAAACATTCGTCAAAGAAGGCCCAATTGGACAGCCCAAGAGATTTAATTTGAGACCCAATTGAAGTGGGTCAAAGATTATCGTAGGGAAATTTTCGTACAACAATTGAAGAAAGGTTCAGAGAAAAACGGACCTCAGGATAATTCGGTAAACAAGGACAATGGGATGAAAATACCGTTAAATGAATGTACATGAAGCTTTCTACATCAAGTGCAGTGGCGTGTCCAGAGAAAGAGTGCTTTGATAGTGCTTATATTGGTGTCAGTAAAAAGAAATCCATTATTTTTGCATTAAATTGAGGGCTTTATTTAAGATAGTTAGAATGACCCGATTCTAGGTCAAATATGCGCCGTTTTGTTCGATAACTTGTTGCCATTTTTAAAGGTAATTTCATTATGCCTCTCTCATAGAAGCCCTCGTTCCTATTAGCAAAAAATTGAGACAGTCGAATTTCAGAAGCCTCTCTTGAAGCGAATGTTTCACCAGCAAAATTGTTCGCCATGGACAGGAACAGATGGTAATCACTTGGTGCCAGGTCCGGACTATAACGTGATGCAGAAGAACCTCCCAACCAAACTTCCGGAGCTTCTGGCGAGTCACTATCGATGTGTGTGGCCTGGCGTTGTCCTGATGGAACACAATTCCTCTCCTATTGGCCAAAGCTGGCCGCTTATGGGCGATTGCTTCCTTCAGACGGTCCAATTGTTGACAGTAGAGTTCCGAGTTAAGAGTTTTGCCGTATGGGAGCAGCTCATAGTAGATAATTCCCTGCCAATCCCACCAAACACACAGCAAAACCTTCCTGGCCGTCAATCCTGGCTTGGCCACCGTTTCCGCCGGTTCACCGGTTTCGACCACCCGTTTTCGCTTGTGTGTTGGAAGTCTTTGTCAATGTCAAACAGTGCAGCAAATCCATATGTTTTGCCATTAAAAAGAAGCTGAAATGAGGAAATGAATTTTTCTGATATATAGCTATATATTTTAAAAGCTTAAGCTATCGATATACGCTGTGTAGCAACGTGCGAGACATAAAGATCAATAAGGAGTAAAGAGAGTTTGCGGCGGTGAAATTGGATTTCTTCGGAACGCCTTCAACTCACTGGAAACTTCATGAGACATTTAAACAACATAATCAAAAATTAAGAGGTACTAAAGTTTTCACTCTCGTTTTCAAACACATCCCACTGTACTTAATCCCATATAAGGACTTATAATATATATTCAATATAATTCAATAATTGTTTTATTGCATTGAGAACACATGGCTTTTGATTAAAAAGTAAGCTCTATGTTATGAATTCCATAATTGCATATGTTTTATGGTCATATCTAGCTCCAAAGGAAATCAAGAGACGAATTCCATACAAATTTTTTTTTTTTGGAAATTATTTCAATCGAACCCTTACTCTCTGGTTATGAACATTCCACATATTGCAAGAATAATCGAATATACATTTTTCAATTTTAAAAACCAATTAACCTAAAGTAAATAATAATAAGACCTCCTCATAAAATAATCTTTTTTAAGTCATTAGAAAAAGTCTTTTGGAATTGCTTAAAAGTTGATAGGACTAAGTTCCTTTATAATCAAATGAGTACCTATTCAGTTGAAAATAGTATTATTGAAATATATATCAAAGAGAAAAATATTCTCTTTAAAATTTTTTTTCCATCAAGAAATTTAGCGGAATAAGATTCTTCACTGATGGGAGACTTCACTATAATAGCCATCACTGCAGTGCACAGTCTCAAAATAATGAAATTTTCAAATTCAGAACACTTATGTATGTATGGCTGGAAAACTTTTAACCGGAAGTTATTCTAAAATAATTCAAGGCCGTCCGTTAGAAGAACATTGAAAATCAATTTTCCTTAAAGTCTGAAGAACCTCAGACGCTCTCAGAATCCGTAGAGTTAGAACCCTTAATATAAAATTGACTTTCCTGGGAAAGTAGACATCAGCTCTTAGTAAGATGAAATCTTTCGACCAATAATATATCATAGAAGCTGTTACCCTATGAGAGTGTCCGCCAAATGGAGTTTTCACTGTCTTGCCTTTAACATGACTGCACAATTCGTTAAAGCTCATAAATAATAACATTAATACAAATTATTAAAAGTCGATTTCACAATTTACGTGCAGTGAAGTGTCCCAAAAAATTGAGAACATTTATTTTTAAATCCTACATTTGAAAATATCCTTGTTAAATTCAAGCAAGAATTTACGACATGAAAAACTTTGAGCTTTTCACTATTTACCTGATTTGTTCAAAAAGTCGCGCAGTGGAAATCTTTTTTATTGCGAAAACTTTTCAACTTTGCTACGATTTATTTTCTTTGTTCCTCTGTCTCAATGCTTGTCTGACTGTTTGATTTAAGCTCTGAACTCTTTTGTCGGTTTTATTCAGCTTTCCGCTAGCACGCTTGACTGATTTGACAAAGGATCAACATGTTAATTTATTTGAAAATGATACTGACACGAAAAACACAAACGGAGAAGAAGATTCGGTTCAAACGTATGCTTGAAATAAAACTTAAGCTCCTTTTGGGGGCAAAGAAGGAAGTAAAAATTCCACAAGTGGTCCAAATTACCCTGCTGGGTCATTCATGTGCAAATTTATGCGACTTTCAAAGCCGATTGCTTTGTTCAAGACTTTAAATTTGGTCCATTAAAAACATTCGTCAAAGAAGGCCCAATTGGACAGCCCAAGAGATTTAATTTGAGACCCAATTGAAGTGGGTCAAAGATTATCTTAGGGAAATTTTCGTACAACAATTGAAGAAAGGTTCAGAGAAAAACGGACCTCAGGATAATTCGGTAAACAAGGACAATGGGATGAAAATGCCTTTAAATAAATGTACATGAAGCTTTCTACATCAAGTGCAGTGGCGTGTCCAGAGAAAGAGTGCTTTGATAGTGCTTATATTGGTGTAGTAAAAAGAAATCAATTATTTTTCCAATAGATGGCGTTATTTATCTGCATCTCGCGTTGTATAAGTCCGATCGTGTTCCGCTAGGGGGCATTAGAAAGATGACAGTTCCTACTAAAAAAGGTTTTTTTGACACTTTTTTGATTGATTGATTCAGTTTTGTTTGAGAGCTTGTCAAAGATGGACATCAGCAAAGAGAAAATTCGCTACATTTTACAGTTTTTCTTCGATAAGGGAGAAAACGCAAGCCAGGCGGCTGAAAATGTGAATAGCGTTTATGGACCTGATACTGTAACAGCAAATCATGCGCAATTTTGGTTTCGTCGATTCCGTTCCGGTAACTTCGATGTCAAGGATGCACCACGCACTGGAAGGCCAATTGTCGAAAATGTCGATAAAATCATGGAAATTATCGAGTCCGACGTCATGTTAGCACTGTTTCGATTGCAAAAGAGCTAAAGATTGCACAAAAAACCGTTTGGAACCATTTGAATAAGGCTGGATACACAAAGAAGCTCGATGTATGGGTGCCACACGAGTTAACGCAAAAAAAACCTCATAGACCGAATTTCCATCTGCGAATCGCTGCTGAACCGCAACAAAATCGACCCATTTCTGAAGCGGTTGGTGACTGGTGATGAAAAGTGGGTCACTTACGACAACGTCAAGCGAAAACGGTCGTGGTCGAAACACGGTGAACCGGCGGGAAACGGTGGCCAAGCCAGGATTGACGGCCAGGAAGGTTTTACTGTGTGTTTGGTGGGATTGGCAGGGAATTATCTACTATGAGCTGCTCCCATACGGCAAAACTCTTAACTCGGAACTCTACTGTCAACAATTGGACCGTCTGAAGGAAGCAATCGCCCATAAGCGGCCAGCTTTGGCCAATAGGAGAGGAATTGTGTTCCATCAGGACAACGCCAGGCCACACACATCGATAGTGACTCGCCAGAAGCTCCGGGAGTTTGGTTGGGAGGTTCTTCTGCATCCACCTTATAGTCCGGACCTGGCACCAAGTGATTACCATCTGTTCCTGTCCATGGCGAACAATTTTGCTGGTGAAACATTCGCTTCAAGAGAGGCTTCTGAAATTCGACTGTCTCAATTTTTTGCTAATAGGAACGAGGGCTTCTATGAGAGAGGCATAATGAAATTACCTTTAAAATGGCAACAAGTTATCGAACAAAACGGCGCATATTTGACCTAAATCGGGTCATTCTAACTATCTTAAATAAAGCCCTCAATTTAATGCAAAAATAATGGATTTCTTTTTACTACACCTAATATTTTCCACAGTGATATATTGAAAAATTATAAGACATTAACCTAAAACAAATTTGGGGTGGCTAGAGAAAGTTTAGAGAGTTGTGGCCCAAAAACCAAAAAAAAAAAAACCGAAAAATTCATGGCGTCCGATTTGGATGAAAATTTATATACAGAATTAGTGAAAAATTCTAACTCTTTCTATGGACACGCCACAGATCAAGTGAGACGTCCTTTCCAAAAAACATTGCCTCTTGAGATAGTTTATGACTCTGAGAAGTGAAAATATATTTCTTAGATTACTTCTAAAAGAAAAACAATCAATAATATCAATTATTATTCTTTTCTTATCAATATTATTTAACTCAAGTAATTCCTTAATCAATTTAATCAAATTCTTTGACCAGGGAGGCTTAGTTAACGTCTCGTTTTTAATTTTAATTTGAATTGATTTTGAAAATCAGCTTTGATTGCTGCTTCAAACCACATACTTTCGCTCAATTTGTAGCAATTTATATTTCATTTCGGCAATTTCGTAATGAATATGCTCGGGTGTATCCAAATCATTCAGAAATTCAAACAGCTCCGAGTGACGTTTGATTCCCTCTTCAGAAAACTTCGATCTCAGTTCTTCGGCTTGCTTGATAAATTCTGCATTGTTGATTTTAGCTCTCTCTTCGTATAATGCCAAGCCCTTCCAAAATTCTTTCCTTATTATTTTTGAATCTGCTTTTCCATCATTGTCGCTGCTATCGAATTTTCTCTGCAATTGCCAGGCTTTATTCAGTTCGCATTCAATATTAAATAAGGCTTTTAATTCAATTTCTCTTTGAAGAAGGTCAATAAAGTCCTTGAGGCCATTGCTAGACGGTCCACGATCACTCTCTGGGATTTTATTCAGAAGCTCTGTGTAGAAGTTTCTCATTTTGATCGTATCATTAATAATATTCTCCTTCCGACGCTGTTGGTGATCCTTAAAGAACTGGACAATTAATTCCTTTTCATCCTCTTTCGCGATGGCAGCTGCATTTGTTGTCTATAAATAATAAATATTAATAATTATAACGCCATAGATTCAATCCGATGGGAACTTACAACAGCCGAAATGATTACAACTAGAAGTATAAGAACTCTTGAGTCCATTTTACGGAAATACTGAGCATTCATCTCAGAATTCAAACGTTATATATAGCACAGTCTTATTAACGGATGAAAAACGTTATCTGTTGTGGTGGCTTTCGATTATATTTAGACTAAAGATGTTTGAACAAGGTCAACGCCCGATTTTTAACTCAATTACGCAAGCTTGACTTAGGCTGCAATTATAGTGAAGCTAAAGCTAAAGCTGAAGCGTAAGCTGTCATGTGTTTGTTGTAATTTGTTGTTGCGAAAATACTACAAACACATGACAGCTTACGCTTCAGCTTTAGCTTTAGCTTCACTATAATTTCAGCCCTAGATCCAAAGCTGGTGATCGCTTAATGAAAGTGTGACAGAAATTATCGGTGGCATACAATAAATACAAGTGACACTTGGCTATGGTGAGAAAAAGCACCGAGACGGGTGGGGGGAGGTGGAAAAATTGTATGGAAAATGGACTTTAATCGTGCAGTTTGGACATTCAACAAAAGCAATACAACCGCAGAAAAGTTTAGACTTTCACCAAAACGCGTGTACGTACAATGCCAGTATCACTTACGCACAGGCACGAACAAATATCAACTCCCCTGCCGTAAACAGTTGGAAAATTATTTGAAAAGAACTAGTACTTTAACCAGACCTAAAAGAACCAGTGCAATTTGTGGGTAAGCTTCCGCCATAAGTATACTAGTGACAATTGGAATAATCGTATCCGTTCGATAAAGTTGAACTACAAATCAATCGATAGTGACTGAGCATAAATGCTTCTTCCCATGATGTACTTAAGGAAAAAGGAAAAAAAAAGTCAACAATTCTAGTACCTTTTCCCACATAATCAGCACTGGTATTTAATTCTTGCAAATTTACCCAATTGCCTATAAAAGTACTTGAAAATGTTTGTGCTTTCCTGTAGAGATGTTATAATGATTTTCTACAGAATTTTATATGGACAGGGGTATAGAAAATAACTAGTACTGGTTGCTTTTGCACTAGTAAGCACTAATTCAAATTCCTACAGGGTCTCTACAGCTATCAGTTGTTTTGACTCGCACTCATATCGACTATTCTCTCTGTCGTATCCGTTCTTATGTATTGTTATCAAACCTACAAGAAAATTTGCATAAAAACAAGTAAGGGTGTTATAGTCAGGTGATAAAAGAATATTCTAGAGATTTTCAAGCTCATAAGGGGACCCCGTATACCGACTTTTGTTCAATTTTTATGAAAACCCACCCAATTTTTTAAAATTTTTTTAAATTCTAATCGGAAGCTTAAATATACGCTCGATTTCGAAGTTTTTTTTTGAAATATTTCGAAAAAGTCCGATTTCGGGGCAGTTTTGGAATTTTTGTAACAGACCCTAATACTGCAGGTACACTTAATAATGGACCGATCAAGTAAAGGATGTTTATGGCTACAAAGGAAGCATAAGTGCCAACTTTCGTTCAAGTCCCTTTTGAATTTCGGGTGTGGGAGACAATTTTCGAAAACACCCTTTGTCACGCCCACTTTTTCAATTTTTTGGAAATCATATTATGTTGTTCAAATACAAAATTTCATCAAAAAAATCCTATTTTAGAGCAGTTTTTGTGATTTTCGTAACAGACCCTAGTACTACTGGAGATACCCCTAAAAATATACGGACATGTCTAAATCGAATCTCCTGGTGACGTTGACCATTTCTATATAAGTAATAATTTGTATGGTCTATCTCGACTGGTTCTTGGTGTTACACACAACCACACAAACGCAATATACCCTCGACACAGAGTCACACTTCCCAGCGGCAAATGTTCCGCTGACATCATCGATGAAGTCACGGTGGCTTTGGATCCGGTATGTATGACAATTCATATGACACTTTGTATGACATTTGTACAGGAGCTGGACAGTGAATTCACTGGTGACAATGTCATGCTATGAGGTGCGATGGCGAAAAAAAGCATTTGAGAACAGCACATTCTTACATCTGTTAATGTCAATTTATAGAAAACCAGTTGAAAACTCTCTTCTTTGCCCTCTCTTTGAATACTTATTGAGAAAATTTTTAAAAATCTATTTTTAACAATTTTTGTTCGCCTCAGCCAGGGATCGAACCCGCGATCTTCGAATTCTGAGTCGAGCACTCATCATCTCCAATGAGATTCAAGCACGTGAACTGCATCCCTCCACGATGACATGTCCCCCAAAGTGTCATGCATGAAAATGTCACCTATATGTCATCGATGACATCACTCATGACATTGTCATGCAGGAAATAATTTTCCGCTGGGTTGGATCGTTCAAAACGATCACACTTGTCAGCATCAGAGTCCAAAAATTGCGTTTGCCAGCTTAAGAATTCATTGATAATAAGTATAAATAAAAAATATAAAGTCAACAAGTTCCAAGAATTCCTTCTTTGTTTTAATTTGCTCGCGTCGCGATAGCTGACAATTTGGACCATTTTCAAATAAAGATTTCCGAAAACCAAATGAAAATAATACCTTAAATTTCCTATGACATCGCAATGTTCCTTTTCAGCAACCAATTCCACATTAGTCCATAGAAGCTATTGTGGAAAAGTTTATCGCTAAACCTTGCATCTTTCGACTAGGACATTCACTTTCTACTTATGAAAGCGATATTTCAGTTTTTGCTAATAACGATGTCGTCGAAGACTTCATGGAAAATTCTGTCTTGAAGCTGTTATACCGCGACCCATAAAGCCCTATTCTTCTAATCGCTTTGCCGGTTTTTTATGAATTCGAGAACTGAAGACGGATTACAGATGATCTCGAAAAGTTTTGTGATTTTTGGTGCCGCCCTCATCCATTTCACAGAATCGGCATGTCAATTCGTTAAGGACGGCCATCTTTTTCAGATAATATCTCAAACAGCAGTACCCTGTTAAATATCCAGTGCGAGTTTATCCTTTCTTCCGAAACGAAATAGTCTCTTAACTATACATTTGTTTTTTTGGGTTCTTGTTTGGCCTTTTGATTTCATCGAAAGTACTTCGAACCACTATTCTTCGCAATTTCGGAGAAGTCCTGAACAGTGGTTTGAATTTGAACATATCATTTTTTTTTTCGAAAGATGGTTTAAATGTTTTAAAAGGCTGCCAAATATGTGGTATCTGTGCATGGCCACTAAGGAAACTGTAATCGAAGTTCCCTAAAAATATCAGATTTCATTGGCTTTTAAGGTAATATTTTCAATGAAACATTTAAATATATTCTCATATTTTGCATAAGTGAATCTGACCTGAGTGCCTTTCATAAATACAAGCCTAACAAAGAACTCATGCCAAAATAAAAAGCCCTCATTCACACGCACGCTCAGGACTCGAAAAGATGGAATGAAGAAAAAATTAACTTTAATATGATTAATGAGCTTTTTATTCTCTTAAATGCTTCCACGTTCAACTTATTTTTTTTATATATTTTTTTTTTTATCAAAACATCGTAAAAGATAAAATAAAGAAAAGGACTTTATCTTTTTCCTTCTTCAACTAAATGATTTTTCACTCGAGAAAGCAGCAAATAGATTGCATTCCATTCCACCCTCGTTTTTGAACGTTTACCTTTTGCAGTTTTTGCGATCTTCCCTTAAATGGAGCAGCATTGAGCAGAGCAGACAAAGCTGCACTAGCCACAAGCCACGTAGAACATATAAATCAATGCTCTTAGAATATCGTATAAGAAATTCGGTAGTTTGGGTAACATTCTCCAAAAAAAACCAACCTTTGAACATTTTGAAAAGAAAAAAAAAAAATGATTTGGCATGAAAAACCAAGTGGAAGTCGTTTAATATGCGATTGTGTCTAGCAAGAATGCCGTTTTGGGTTGTTCTTAAGACTCTCTTTTGCTTCAAATGAATGAAATCATGTCCTTTAAGAAGCCAAATGAGACACTCAGATTTTAGTGTATTAAATGTTTGAGGTGAATATTTTGAATAAAGGTAGCCACTTTAACAACTTATTGGCAATCCAAAAAGTTATTGTCCGAACAGAGGAACACTGTTTATGGTAGCAGTTAAGATTTTTTAGAGAGACGGAGAAAAGTGGTAAGAGAGAGAGAGAGAAAGAGAGATAGAGAGAGAGAGACAGACAGACAGACAGACAGAGAGAGACAGACAGACAGAGAGAGACAGACAGAGAGACAGATAGAAAGAGAGAGACAGAGAGAGAGAGAGACAGAGAGAGAGAGAGAGACAGAGAGAGAGAGAGAGACAGAGAGAAAGAGAGAGAGAGAGAGAGAGAGAAGAGAGAGGGAGGAGAGAGAAAGAGAGAGAAAGAGGAGAGAGAGGGAGAGAGAGAAGAGAGAGAGAAAGAGAGAGAAAGAGAGAGAAAGGAGAGAGAAGAGAGAGAAAGAAGAGAGAGAGAAAAGAGAGAGAAAGAGAGAGAAAGAGAGAGAAAGAGAGAGAAAGAGAGAGAAAGAGAGAGAAAGAGAGAGAAAGAGAGAGAAAGAGAGAGAAAAAGAGAAAAGAGAAAGAGAGAAAGAGAGAGAAGGAGAGAGAAAGAGAGAGAAAGCCATTTCGATTTTCTATCAATGACTAAGGGTCAGGGCTGTACAGAGGGGGTGGAAAGGGGGATTTTCCCTGGGCCCGAGCTTTCTGAAGAGGCCCACAAGTGACCTGGGACTTTTTTGTTGCACAATTTTGTGAGGGGACCCCGGAAAAATCCCCCGGGCCCCATAATTTCTCTCTACGGACCTGTTTAGGGTTCAGTGTTGCCGTAAAGCAGAATAAAATTTTGCATTTTTGACAGCCTTAAGCCATTTAAGGCCTATACATGAATTGTTGCGGCAATGTGTAATCTGAAGCCATAAAATCTTTCAATTATGTCTATTTCAGGTTTTAAATAAGCTACACATCGTTCCTTCAATTAAATCTTAACTAAGCACATTTAAAGTAGCAATAGCGCTCATTAAGACCACGCTCTCTTTCATAACAGGTTGGCTGATAAGTCCCCGGTCTGACACATAGATGGCGTCGCTAGTATTAAATGCATATTATTTTTATATATGGCAACCTTCAAATGATTCGTGTCAAAATTTGACGTCTGTAAGTCAATTAGTTTGTGAGATAGAGCGTCTTTTGTGAAGCAACTTTTGTTATTGTGAAAAAAATGGAAAAAAAGGAATTTCGTGTTTTGATAAAATACTGTTTTCTGAAGGGAAAAAATACAGTGGAAGCAAAAACTTGGCTTGATAATGAGTTTCCGGACTCTGCCCCCAGGAAAATCAACAAAATTGATTGGTATGCAAAATTCAAGCGTGGTGAAATGAGTACGGAGGGACGGTGAACGCAGTGGACGCCCGAAAGAGGTGGTTACCGACGAAAACATCAAAAAAATTCACAAAAGATTTTGAATGACCGTAAAGTGAAGTTGATCGAGATAGCTGAGGCCTTAAAGATATCAAAGGAACGTGTTGGTCATATCATTCATCAATATTTGGATATGAAAAAGCTCTGTGCAAAATGGGTGCCGCGCGAGCTCACATTTGACCAAAAACAACTACGTGTTGATGATTCTGAGCGGTGTTTGCAGCTGTTAACTCGCAATACACCCGAGTTTTTGCGTCGATATGTGACAATGGCTGAAACATGGGCTCTATCACTACACTCCTGAGTCCAATCGACAGTCGGCTGAGTGGACAGCGATCGGTGAACCGTCTCCGAAGCGTGGAAGGACTCAAAAGTCCGCTGGCAAAGTAATGGCCTCTGTTTTTTGGGATGGGCATGGAATAATTTTTATCGATTATCGTGAGAAGGGAAAAACCATCAACAGTGACTATTATATGTCGTTATTGGAGCGTTTGAAGGTCGAAATCGCGGCAAAACGGCCCCATATGAAGAAGAAAAAAGTGTTGTTCGACCAAGACAACGCACCGTGCCACAAGTCATTGAGAACGATGGCAAAAATTCATGAATTAGGCTTCGAATTGCTTCCCCACCCACCGTATTCTCCAGATCTGGCCCCCAGCGACTTTTTCTTGTTCTCAGACCTCAAAACTGCCGAAACTGAGGCCTATTTTTAGGCAAAACCGAAGGAGTACTACCAAAATGGAATCAAAAAATTGGAAGGTCGTTATAATCGTTGTATCGCTCTTGAAGGGAACTATTATATGTTGAATAATAAAAACGAATTTTGACAAAAAAATGTGTTTTTCTTTGTTAGACCGGGGACTTATCAGCCAACCTGTTATATAATAGAGCACAATAGATCCCAAGTAGGATGTTATTTTCGTATTTAATCCAATTAAACCAATAATTGTGGGGGCAACGTCATTAATGTTATTCCACTGTGTCGCCCTGGGTATTCATATCATTCCAAGAACTTCCTTACGTATGAGTATTATGTTCCCTTGGTTTTAATTGTCACGCAAGTATCGTTTGCCCGGAAAATATGCTTCAGCTCTACAATACCACATTCAGAGATAAAGCAATGATTTAAACATAATATCCTCGTACATACACCGAGAAGGATTAAATCTCAACTTTTTTGTTAATGGACACAAGAACTTAACTTCAAGTCCTACAATTTGCAAATGCACTGCTATGTAAATGTAACCCCAAAAAACAAATAAAAAATAATAAAAAGGAAAAATAGTAGGCACGCTCCATTTGAGCATAAACATGGAAATTTATCGGAAATAGCTTTTAGAGTCAACGAGAGTGCTATGAAAATAAAATTTCTTATCGATTTGTTATGTTCCGACTATACATGAGAGCACTTGATTTGGCAACGAGCTAATGTTGCATGACAATTCCATTGCGTGGGCAATTATTTGTTGCTGCAGGGAAATCGGTATCACTTTTTATTTTTTGTTGCCGCTTCACTCATTTTTTATTAAGGAAAACAAATTTTTACAAATATGTGTAAGCTTCAATGATTTATCGATATGGATATCGAAAGTAATAGAGCTGAAAGGAAAATACTAAAATTCAAAAATTCGGTTAATGCAGCAGATTGATAACGAATCATAAATAGGGTTAAAGAGGAAATTTTGTGGTGATTATGAGAATCAATACATTAGATTTTATACAATTTTAGTAAAGAAGAATCTTAGCACCTATGAATAGTGCCCTATGACAATATCGGAATGTGCTGCTTCGGAATTTATCCCTCTACATATTAGGTGTAGTAAAAAGAAATCCATTATTTTTGCATTACATTGAGGGCTTTATTTAAGATAGTTAGAATGACCCGATTTAGGTCAAATATGCGCCGTTTTGTTCGATAACTTGTTGCCATTTTAAAGGTAATTTCATTATGCCTCTCTCATAGAATCCCTCGTTCCTATTAGCAAAAAATTGAGACAGTCGAATTTCAGAAGCCTCTCTTGAAGCGAATGTTTCACCAGCAAAATTGTTCGCCATGGACAGGAACAGATGGTAATCACTTGGTGCCAGGTCCGGACTATAAGGTGGATGCAGAAGAACCTCCCAACCAAACTCCCGGAGCTTCTGGCGAGTCACTATCGATGTGTGTGGCCTGGCGTTGTCCTGATGGAACACAATTCCTCTCCTATTGGCCAAAGCTGGCCGCTTATGGGCGATTGCTTCCTTCAGACGGTCCAATTGTTGACAGTAGAGTTCCGAGTTAAGAGTTTTTGCCGTATGGGAGCAGCTCATAGTAGATAATTCCCTGCCAATCCCACCAAACACACAGCAAAACCTTCCTGGCCGTCAATCCTGGCTTGGCCACCGTTTCCGCCGGTTCACCGTGTTTCGACCTCGACCGTTTTCGCTTGACGTTGTCGTAAGTGACCCACTTTTCATCACCAGTCACCAACCGCTTCAGAAATGGGTCGATTTTGTTGCGGTTCAGCAGCGATTCGCAGATGGAAATTCGGTCTATGAGGTTTTTTTGCGTTAACTCGTGTGGCACCCATACATCGAGCTTCTTTGTGTATCCAGCCTTATTCAAATGGTTCCAAACGGTTTTTTGTGCAATCTTTAGCTCTTTTGCAATCGAAACAGTGCTAACATGACGGTCGGACTCGATAATTTCCATGATTTTATCGACATTTTCGACAATTGGCCTTCCAGTGCGTCGTGCATACTTGACATCGAAGTTACCGGAATGGAATCGACGAAACCAAAATTGCGCATGATTGGCTGTTACAGTATCAGGTCCATAAACGCTATTCACATTTTCAGCCGCCTGGCTTGCGTTTTCTCCCTTATCGAAGAAAAACTGTAAAATGTAGCGAATTTTCTCTTTGCTGATGTCCATCTTTGACAAGCTCTCAAACAAAACTGAATCAATCAATCAAAAAAGTGTCAAAAAAGCTTTTTTAGTAGGAACTGTCATCTTTCTAATGCCCCCTAGCGGAACACGATCGGACTTATACAACGCGAGATGCAGATATATAACCCCATCTATTGGAAAAATAATGGATTTCTTTTTACTACACCTAATATGTAGGTTTCAACTTCATTTTTTCGATCGCTTCTGTTTCTCGACTCATCACTATCATAGGCGTCATTCATCATTATTATTGTCTTCATCATTATTATAACCCCTAACATCATCATCATGAACATCATCATTATCACCACCATCATCATTATTATCACCACCATCATCATTATTATCATCATCACCATCATCATCACCATCGTCATTATCACTTACATCTACATCGTCATCATCATCACCATTAGCATAGTCATCAATATTATTATTATCATCATCTTCATCATAATCATAATCATCATCATCAGCATTATCACTGTCTGCATCATTATCACCTTCATCTTCGTCATCGTCGTTATCTTCATTCTCATGATTATCATTATTACCATCATCATCATCATCATCGTAACCATCATCATCACGTCATAATCATCATCGTTATTATTAGCATTATTAACATCATCACCATCATCGTATTCATCATCATCATCGTAATCATCATCATCGTAATCATCATCATCATCGTATTCATCATCACATCATAGTCATTATCACATCATAATCATCATAGTTATTATTAGCACCATCATCATCATCACCATCATCATCATCATCATCATAACCATCATTATCATTATCATCACTATCATCACCATCATAGTCATCATCATCATCATTACCACTATCATCATGATCATTATAGTTATTACATATTACCATCATTATTATTATTTACATGATCATCATCATAATAAGTGGCACCTCAGTGACACATCAGATACCTATCCATGATACAAGCAAACAATATAGCGCCACTTCAGCCCGATGATGTCACAAATACAAAATGAGAGCTTCGTTGTTGTTGTTTTGCATGTTAGGCCCAACGTCACAGCTATACTTTAGCATGGGAAACAACAACAATGCGAATACTACAAAATAGCGGTACCCGAAATGGCGCTATCTTGCTCTCTTTGTATCATGTTACCTATCCATTTATTACCATTTCATGTGTTCAGGATCGAGATAACGTTATTTCTTACAAGGATTATAAAAATAATTCCCTACCACAAAGGGAATGTCGTAGAATAGCGTTGAAGTAAGCCCTGAGGTGTTGATAGGCTCACTGAAAAAGCTATATTTCATTAACTCGAGGTGATCTGAGCCAAACTACGTTCAAGGACGACTTGGATTGAATTTGAATGAATTGTTATTTATTTTAAAACCTTAATAGATTAAAATATATACCTATTTATCATACTTATACTTAGCTTTTCGGCTGTGGCTCCGCAATATTTTTTTAAATACGTCGCAAAAAAAGGTTCACCTCAGAGCACACAAGACTTTTCAATCTCACTAGAAAACTTATTCCAAGTTTTGAGGTCTTGTATTAAAGTATCACCGTTGGAGATACGCTCGAAAAGACTAATCTATGGTTGCCATCTCCTGAGGAGTATGATTTATGTGTTTTTGTGAATCCTCGAATCGATGGCGTTAACAGTCAACCTCTTTAGGTCAAGCGATGTAAAAAGAAACGAAAAAAATCTACTGCAGAATTTGGATTCTCTTCATGTTTTTTTTTTTAAGTGCCAAGCAAGTTTTTTCCCGCTTCCTTAATTCTTTGTACGCTTTCGTCTCGATTTATTTGCCAAACGCGCATCTTCCTGTTGAGAGTTTCGCTCAAAAAAAAAAATATATTTTCGCAAGTAAGTATTCGAGCATAAATCACAATCACCTGAAGATGTCGAGAACTATTTGAGTTCAGACAAATCTTATTCCACCTTGGACTGTGACATAAAACGAAAAAAGGGTGATTTATTGAATAAGTTTGAAAAACAAAATGACTATTCTTCACGAAAAAGTCTTCCTTTGGCTGAATTATTTATGTATCTCGATGAAGCTATCTTTTGCATATTCACAATGTTTCTTTTTGAACTCTTTTTCAAACGTTTTTTTTTTTTTTTTTTTTTTTTTTTCAATGAAAGCCTTGTCTGACATGATAAACATTTACCCAGCGCCCGAAATCCATTTTTCCAGCATTCTTAAATTCCTCGGAAGCAGCAGCAGCAGCAGCAGCAAGTTCAATAGACTATCAATCCTTTTCACATTGTGAGCTTTGATATATTGTTAGAAGAAAGAAGAAGAGGGAAAAAAAGGATGTTTCCATTTCCACATCTGAATGGACAGTAAATAGAATGCTCGGCATTCTTAAGCAAACATTCCAGTTGAGAGTTTAGCCATTTGGTTAAGTGAAAGAACAAAAGCACCAAAGAGAATCGCAACCGAAAGGACTGAGGTTCATAGACCTCAAACTGTGGAAATAACTTTATTGCGAATTGCTTTTAACCCATTTCATGCTGACGGGTCGATTTTTCATAGTTTCGATACAGGATTACAGTAATAACAACCCTGCAGTAATGAGCCGGTCAGTTTTCTAAGAAGGACTGTCCTTTGACCGGTCCAAACCCTACCGGTTATATTATGGCAGTTCGCTCCATCGAATTCGGCTAGCCGGCGGTCGGTAATTAAAGGGTTGGTTTATGGGTAGTCTGTAAATGACACTTTTATCAACTTAGAATATATATAATAAATTGGTTTTTTATTTTCCTCATTTGACTATCCTAAAACCAGACAAAATTAGGACAATTGACCCAAAAAAACTGGCCTATGATCAGCCGTTTTGCGGACTAGTCCCTCCCCTAGGACAGGCCCATGTTAAAAAGGTCAGTTGAATACATTAGAAGTGGAATTATGAGGGGACTAGCACTGGTAACATGAAGGACTGACCGAAGGCTACACTTGGGTCAGTCCATATTACTGCAGGGCAGCTATAAGAACTACTAAAGAAGAACACAAACATGAATGCCTCCCTGTTGAGTGGACAATTCGAGGACTTTTATAGATGAGGAAAGAGGTACAGTGTACTCTGTCCTTGTGGACACTCTTCTATTAAACAGACACTGTTTGGGAATCCCTGGTGTTCCTACTCCTCAAATAGTTTCTTCTTAGGCGGACATCATTTGTTAAACGGGCTTACTTTTCGGTCCCGTAGGTGCCCGCTTAAGAAAAGGTAAACTGTATAAGAAAACTTGCTTCTTTAAAGAGTTGAGCCCCATGGACGTAAGAGGAATTTTTTTTTTTAAACCATCCATTTGGAACGCCTACTTTTTCAACTGTTGTAGGTATACAACATTCTAACGGCACACCTATCTCAGAACTTGGCCTTAATTACTCTTCCAGTTCGCATAGGATATTTTTTTTATGAAAGCTTAAATCCCTTGATAAGAAAAGCGAGAAAGTACAGAACAGACAGACAGGCGGACTGGCAGATGGATATGGCTAAATCAAAGCTCCAGGTTGATCATTTCTATATTTCTTTATCGATTGGTTCTGTGCTGAACACACGTACGAACAAACGCATTATGTCCTCAACAGAGAGTGCATCGGGTATAAAAATATAATAGCACATAATGTCATCTAAAATTTTCATACCAAAATCGAGAATTCTTATCGATACATATGTTACAGGAATGATCACGTAGCTCTCATGAGTCATGACCTTGATTTCACAATACTGTTAAATAAAATTTTATTGGTATTTTTTCCACTAAAACATGTATTCTTAGGGTCTTGAGTTGCGCTCTTTAGTTGGGAATATCAACTCTATTCGGTTGCCGAATATTACTTACTCGTTACTCGGCCGAGAGGTTGACCGAATATTCGGGATTCCAATAGGAACATTATCGTTTTCATCCGAAGATTACTTTAGTCCGTTTGAAAAGAATGAGTAAAATACCTAGAGTTAAAAAATAAGCCATTCTGATAACCTTGGCTCAACTCAGGGTTTTTTTTCTATAAATTAGTTACTCTATAAATTATGTTTCTTATAAGCGTCCCATTAAAATCTTTTATTCAAATACATTTCGAAAACCACCTTCAATCGGTTCTTTTACCCAAATACTTGTCCTGTAGCTTCTGGTATTTAATATTCATTTTGCGTAATTTATCTTCACTATAATCGAGTCGGATACATTCATCCAAAAATTCAAACAGCTCTGAGTTTCGTTCAATCCCGTCCTCAGAGAACTTCGCTCGCAGCTCTCTAGCTCGCTTCTTAAAGTCATCTAAGTTGATTTGAACTGTCTCTTGGAGTAATTCGTAGCCCTTAACAAATTCATCCTTAATTATTTTTAAATCTGCTTTCCCATCATTTTCGCGGTTATCGAATTCCGTATGCAATGAAAAGAATTTGTAAATTTTTTCAGATATCGCTTGCCATATTTTTCAACTCCGTCGCCGTTTGTAAATCGTCAATGTAGTTCTTGAGGTCATTGCTAGACGGTCCTCGATCGCTCTCAGGGATTTTATCCAGAATTTCTATGACGAAGTTTCTCATTCTGGACGCTAATTTGATTTGATTCTCTTTTTCATGATGCTCCGTAGCCTGGAAGAATTTGGAAATTTCTTCATTTTCATCATCCTTCGCAATGGCAGCTCCATTGGTTGACTGTAAATATGTGAAATTTTCGAATTTTAGAAAGTGGACCATTCAAAACGACAGCAACTCACAACAGCCGAAAAGATTACGACAACAAATGCGAGAAGTCTTGAGTCCATTTTCAATCTGTTATTAAGCTCTCGTCTTATAGTGTTGCCGATATATATGTATATAGCATGGCTTTCTTGAAGCTTGGAAGACCTTATCTTCAAAACAATTCTCAGACTTTATTTTTGCTTACACTTCAATTGCAAGCTTCTTAATCTTTCGAGGTCAAATTTCGATAATCTTCTGACTAGAGATGTTCGAGTTTGTTCGCACAATCGTCAAAGAGCTTTAGAGAGTTCTTCTCATCACCTGGTACCCTCCCAAATCTTGAAGCATTTTTTAGGCGCATGCTTACATTTGTTTGATTGCACTGATCTCGATTATCATATTGTTACCGTAGCTTCCAAAATCATCTCTTCGATTTCATTATCTTTTTCATTTTCTAATTATTTTTTTATTTTTTATTTTTTTCTTCAGTAATATGTAAACATAGTCTTCTGAAATTTTGATTGCAAAATTGATACTTCAAATCTAAATACAAATTATCTTGAGGTTCTTCTTTCACACAAACCCTGACCTTGCTTGTTTTTATACTCGACGCACTCTGTGTCGAGGGTATATTGCGTTTGTGTGGTTGTATGTAACACCCAGAACCAGTCGAGATAGACCATACATAATATACTTATATAGAAATGATCAGCGTCATCAGGATATTCGATGTCTCTGGAGTCAGCTCCCAGCTGAGATCATGGATATTTGTGTCGTTTTTTCTTTGTTTTCCTTTATTTGTTGTATACAACGGGCCCATGTGAGTCCTAAGTGTGTCACCCTTAAGAGTGGAAGCCACACCAACCTAACTTAACCTAAGGCGTGATAATGTGTTCTTTGAAACAGGGAAAGATTTTATGAGAATAATTGCAATTCCATTGACAGCTGACCAAGGGTTAACTTCTGGGAAACAATGAACATAAATAAAATCTGGAATGTTTAAGCTGTGGTATACACACAATTCAACCTGACACTTCAAAAAGGCATACCTATATCTTTTTGAATATTTTTGGTTAGCGAGCTCGAAGATCAGGCCCTCATAGTAATCCTAAAAACGGTCTGATTTTGACCATTCTCAACCCCGCGCTTCCTCCAATACCCACACGAAATCTCGTCATGACAGAAGAACTCCTTCGATGAGAGCTGATTAGTCCGAAGTCAGACATACCTAAAACATGTTCCGGAACATTCAGTTAGTAGGCAAGAGACGCAGGAGGCAAGGAAAAGTTTCTGTGCCTCTTGCGTCTCTTGCCAACGAACTAAATGTTCCGGAACGTGTTTTTAGTATGTCTGACTTCGGACTAACGGAGACAAAGACAGACATATATGTGGAAATTAAATTTCCTAGTGTCACTGATCATGTCTATACACATTTACTACGGTATATCGCGAATGGTTCTGAGCGTCACACACGAAGCTCAAACAAAATACAAATACCCTCGATGTCTATTCAGCAAGCCAATTTAAATGTTGCATTTCCAGTGAAAGCTTGACATTTCAAATTCAATTTCAACAACATATCTGCTGACTGGCCAAAAATAAATGCAATTTCCCTAAATTTGAATAATTTCCCTTCAACTTTAAAGAAGAGATGGAAAAAATAAAACACACTAGTCCCAGTATGTGACGTGGCACAAATCGTTTGTATTCACAGCATCTGTTCAGGTCGCCCAGAACATGCAAGCAAAACTGCATATTGTGAATAGAACCTCTTTTACAATGAATTCCGGTCGCTGGTTGTTGATGACACCACCTAAACAAGATTACGACACTCGACAGGAGAACAAAAGTTGCCGCAACAATTCAACAACGCCATAATTCAAGCTGGCTAAGTGCAGGTCTTCACAAACTATCAAAGTTCCACGAAGTCTACAAAGTTCACACTTACGAAACTTCCAACTCGTTTTGAGATATTCATCATATTTTTTTTTTCTCGTTCATCTTTCTTTTCCTTTTCTACTGTTTCTTTTTCTTTTGCTGTTCCGCGTCAGAAAGGCAAGCCATGTCCAACAAATTGTCACCGAGCTCTTTGAAAGTAATTTTTACTTGCTGCTCTATCAATTTTTATTTTTCTATTTTATTTTGTTAACCAAGAATGATGGGAACTTTGGAAGAAACTTGTAATTCATTTACATTTTTACCTTTGACTTGCTATGAAAAAAAAAAAAAAACTGTGCTTCCAATTATCCAACTGTTGAGAGAAAGTCTTATAAAATTGTTTACTATTTTTCGTGTTGTTCCTTACTTCCTCCATTTTCCGAATGCGAATTCAATGATGAAGCCACTCTCCCTGAATAGAACCTCAGCGGTTTATTAAACGACACCATTGCAAGGTAAAAGTCACGTTCGTTATATGGCAGTGAAGTAGGGAGGATATTTTTTGTTTTGCCTTCGGGGGACCATGTCATACCATTGAACAGTCCAGAGAAAGAAGATTTGATTAGGGGAACTTTGAAATTCTTCTCGTTAACTACCTTTTTTTTAAGACCGAGATAACTACTGACGAAGAAGAGATGAGGGTGTTCTTGTCTCTCCTCAACGACCATCGTCCCAATTTCTCAATCAGTTATGGACCCAGGAATAGTGTCAAATATATATACTATATAATAAGAAAATTAATGTCAGCAATTTAAACAAAAAATGCTTGGAAAAATATCGGTATAAAAGTATTCCAGAATTCTAAACACCCTGTTAAGGTTTAACGACGCATTTCTCAAAGCCTGCAAAGGGACTCTGATAGCAGAATTTGTCTTGAAGACGAAGGGACTGCAATCCATATAATGGGTAAATATAGACGGAACTGTGTAGACTGAGACTCGGAGCCTTCATTAAGCCCCTATTAAGCCATTTTCCTCTCCTTTATAAGGAAGATCGTTAGGTTACGTTGGGTTAGCTAGGTAAGTTAGTTAAGGTTAAGTTCGTGTGGGTTATGTTAGCTTAGGTTGAGTTAGGGTGAGTTAAGTCGGGTTAGGCTGGGTTAGGCTGGGTTAGGCTGGGTTAGGCTGGGTTAGGCTGGGTTAGGCTGGGTTAGGCTGGGTTTGGCTGGGTTTGGCTGGGTTAGGCTGGGTAAGGTTGGGTTAGGTTGGGTAAGGTGAGGTGGGGTTAGGTTGGGTTAGGTTGGGTTAGGTTGGGTTAGGTTGGGTTAGGTTGGGTTAGGTTGGATTAGGTTGGATTAGGTTGGATTAGGTTGGATTAGGTTGGGTTAGGTTGGGTTAGGTTGGGTTAGGTTGAGTTAGATTGGGTTAGGTTGGGTTAGGTTGGGTTAGGTTGGGTTCGGTTGGGTTGGGTTAGGTTGGGTAAGGTTGGGTTAGGTTGGGTTAGGTTGGGTTGGGTTAGGTTGGGTTAGGTTGGGTTGGGTTGTGTTATGTTGGATTAGGTTAGGTTAAGTTTAGTTGGGTTAAGTTCGATTCGCTTAGGTTACGTTGAGTTAGCTTAGGTTAGGTTATGTCAGGTAAGGGTTTTGTTTAAGTTTAGGTTGGGTTGGGTTAGGTTAGGTTAGGTTAGGTAAGGTTAGGTTAGGTTAGGTTAGGTTAGGTAAGGTTAGGTTAGATTAGGTTTTATTAAACTAGGTTATGTAAAGTTAGGTTAAAGAGAAACGTTAGAACAAACATCTGCCCGTTGTAATACCACGAGGTAAATAAGACACAAACATTAACGACTGAACTAAAAGAGCCTCCTCCGTCGTGAGTTGGCATCTTAATGAACTACGCCACCGAGGCCGTCCACTATCTTGTTGAGAATGACATATGTAAATTGGTTCTATAAGGCCAGGATTGCACCAACTTTAGTTAACCCACGATTGAGCGAGTGTTAAGAGACCAGGGATCTGATATTCGATAAATTTTTTCATAAATTTCTTCAAATCCAAAAACACTCATACGAGAAAATAACCCCTCTAATTTCCTCTTATCGACGTCTCTGTTTTACACAACAGAGATGTTTGAAATTTCTATTATATTTAGTTTTGAATTCAATGAACTTAAAGATGCGTCAAGAAACTTATTCATGCTGAATAATACATATCTAAACGTAGGTAAGGAATCGGAGTTCAAGATTGCAAATTGTTTATTCTGCGTAACTAAGTCTTTACTTATAAAATCTGGAATTTTTATTTCAATCGTACCCAAAACATAAAATATAGAAAAAATAAAGTAAGAACGTCGTCAAAAAGGAATAAAAATGAAAAAAAAATTTAATAGAATCGGTAACAAAGCGTGGAACAAGCTCAATGCGAACACATTGAAGAAAGTCGAGTCGATATTCCGACATTTGCGTCATTATTCACATATGGTAAACAGAGTCGATTGTACTAACGTTTTGCAATAACAATTGACAGCTGCGATATCATGTCTATTAATGTGGAAAAGATTCAACAAAAAAAAAAAGGAGCTGAAAAAAGGATATGTCGAGAACAAATTCGAAATCGAAATAAATTTAAAACCATCGAACGTGCAACATCGTAAAAACACATCTGCTGCACGAGTGGATATTGTTTGGAATATATTAGATAAATTTATGGAAAGAAAAAAGTGTACAAAATGTACTTGCACGCTTGATTTAAGTTATGGGGTACTGCAAAAGACATTTTACTGGTTCAATGGGGCTCACTCATTGGAAGATGTACTCGAAAAGGGTTGAGAAAAGATGCACACTCTGTTGACGCATACATAATTACCCGGCAATTGTGAGTAAAATTAGACAGTAATGGGGGAAAAATGACAATTTAACGTTTTCAGCCCATTAGAAAAAGGTCTCTATATCCAAAGGCTTCCGCAATTTTTTACAAAAGAGTCTGTTTTAATCTGGTAAATTACATACCCTATGATAAGGTTCTATATTTTATACTATTAATTACAAACCATACTTCATTATGTATGTCAATTTTAGTAAATTAACCATAGCTATCGATTTTTAATTTCGAAATTTATCTCCGATTGCAGGGCGTGACGGATTAGACAGGGCTGGAGTCCACTGTTTGTAATTTTTTACATCCAAAAACCTAATCCAAATAACGTCCATGTCATCCCACCAAAATACTCAGGAGATAAGTGAGTGAAAGCCATCTTCATTTATCTAAGTAGATACAACTTGAACAGACAGGAATGTAACCCTTCGAGGACCAACTTAATCGATTTCATCGTCTTATTTCATGTAAGTACAAATCATTTAAATATGTCACTTGGCACTTAAATGTTGCTGAGATCCAAGGGTCATTCCTACTCTATGGAATTTCGATCAGATATGATTAATCTTGGTTAAAACACTTAAACACTAAAACGCTAAAACACTTCAGCCCTATGCAAAAAGAGAATTAAAAGGTGGTGGAAAAGGATATTTTTGGGGAAAAAACTGGCTCAAAATCCAATTTTGGGTGAATAAAATAGCTTTAGTTGAGCTCAAGACATGAAATTTTTCATCACCTCATTTTCTCCAAAAAAAAAAAAAAAAAAAAAAAAAAAAAAAAAAGCTAGGTCAACAGAAAATACTTTTATTCAGCACCTAAAAGTATGAATTTGAATATTTAAAAAACAAGTAATATTATTTTAATCCTTCATTAACGGAGCATAATCTAGGCTTTAAAGATATCCAAACATCTTTCAAACCCCTTCCTCAAGTTGTGATTAAATTGGCATACCAACAAGAATTAACAGATTTGTTACTATCGAAAATATCGGAATTTTTCAATGCATACTTTCGGGTACTAAATTTATATGTTTTCTTTTGCCTTGTTTATAGCCAGGGCTTCGAATATTTTTGACTTTTTAAATTTAAAGCATACTTTATGGAGTAAAAATTTTGTTGGACCCACACAAAGTTAAGATTCAAATCGATTTTTAACTTCAATATGAATTTTTTTGAAGTGAGAAAAGCGGATTAAAGTTGAATTTCGCTTAACTTATTCGCAAAATATTGGTAAGAAAAATTTTGGCCCATAAAATATGCTTTAAATTTATAAAAGTCAACAAAATCCGATCCTTGTTTATAGCTATGTATAGGAAATGATAACTTGCTTCTAAGTCAATCAATTTTTAATGTAATTCAATTGCGATTGGATTAGACGTCATTTATTTCACGGTCCTGCTTTTAAGTTCATACAAAAGAGCCCATAAGATAACTACCCGGATCTCAAAGGTTCCTCAAAGAATCTACATTTATTAAAGGGATAAAAACTATATGAATTCATTTTGAGTATAAACTAATAGTATAGTTATCAGAGCCCTTCAAGGATGAACGCCTTCTAAAGCTGGAGAAAATTCAAAGCATTTCTGTAAACTTAGCGTAAGAATCGATCTTTTGAAATCCCTCGGACGATTCGTGTACACCTTTAACGGACTTAACTGTCTACAATTCTGACAAATAAATAAAACTGGAAAAATGAAGCACGTTTCTTATCTACATTTAATAGGAAACCTCTATAAATGATTGAGACTTCAAAGTTAAAATTGGTAAATTTAAATTTTTTTGGATTTTAGAAGTGCGGTTGACCCACCCACCAATGCCGTCGAAATCCTAAACAGCTTTCAATCCCTTGTTTTTTTTTTCATACATTTGATTACTAAAACCACAAATAAAAATCAATTTTGTAGAAGCTTAATTTGATGTGGTTTAACTTGCTTTTGATGGTCATTTAGTTTACGTCAACAAATATCCTTTTGCGGTTTTATAATAAAAGGAAGAAAGTCACTTTTAATATGTATGAGTGAAAGTGTTTATTCAGTACACAAAATTTCATTGCGTTTAATATGTAGGTACATATATTTGTAGCATATTTATAGTTCAATTGGCTATATGGGGCAATAATGGTTGGGGGATTTTCTTAAACTGATAAAAGACTCCAACTTTTGAGAGGAAAAATTTTACTACAGTTGGAGTTGTTCCTTTTGATAGTGTCCACTCAATGGAGACTTCGCTGTTGTGCTCAAAGCAAGAGTAAATATTTTAGTTCAGCGCCAAGAAGTATGCAGTTTTATATTTAAAATTTTTAAAGGGTAATTTTTCCTTCTGATTTCGCGTAACAATTTTCAACTTTGCAGTACCAAAATGGTATCAAAGAGCCTTGGGATATGGATATAGTTGGTATGATCTTATGAGTTGTCCTTCATTTTCACTAAGGAATTTTTATAAAATTCGAGCTGGTTTAAAATCTATGAAATGGTAAAAAGATGGAAAAATGTTTTAAGTTTTTGAGACTTTTACTCTTTGTTGTAACTTGATGGAGTTGTTTCATATCAGTTATTTTGTATAATTCTAATTTCCTCTATATTTCAGGCTAAAAATTTAGTACAAACAAGATAATAAAACATCAAACGCTTAACGAGATATAGCTTTAAGTAAGTGAGCAAATTAATTCTCGGCCATACTTTTCGAGACCTGTTTCAAAGTGACCCGTGCTAAAAGAATGGGATTTTTTATATGTATCAAGTACTTTCGGATCTTGGAAACAACATTTTATATTATTTGACCCTAAAAATGAGTTACAGTGTTGAGGCTTAGTCACCCAAAGGTATGCATTTTAATATTTAAAAACCGAGTCAAATCATCTTAGCCCTTTACAAACGGAGTTTAATCTAGGCTTTAAAGATGTCCACACATCTTTCAAAACCCTTCCTCAAGATGTGATTAAATCGGCATATTTACAAGAATAAAAAGATTTATAACTATAGTAAATATTCGGAATATTTCAAAGCATACTTTTGGGTGCGGAATTTAAATATTTTCGTTTGCCCTAGTTAGAGTATTTGGATTTTAAGTATTCAGAAGCATACCTAAAGGTGTTTAATTCAAATTTTATTCTGTTTGCCTAGTTATATGTATAAATATAAGGAACATCGCAAACATTTTCATAAAACTAATTTAAAAATCCCTCCTTCCGCACATATTCGACAAAAAAAAAAAGATCCGATAATGGCAACCTCTTGTAGCAAAGTATTAAACTTCTTTTTCCTTTTGGCATAACAGGAATTGTTGAAATACGAAATGAGACAAGCATTTTCTTTTTTTTTTTTAAATATTTTTCAACTTTTATTACGTTATTCTCGAAAGTTTTTATGAGAAACTTTTCGGTGCAGCAGCAGCAAGCAAGTTCAACTCTTCTATCCGCAAGCGAATCAAATGCAGCTCCTTTTTGATTCCGTTAGCCTGCTTGGGATTTGTATCATAAACCGAAAGTTGTTATTTACAAAGTAAATCACTTTACTCGGAAAGAGCTAGTTAAATTAAATAGACTAAAGTGCAAGGTAAAAGCAGTCTTACAAGAAAACTCTAGTGGTCACGTACAAAATTTCTTCATGCAACACACGAGCAGGTGAAACTTCACGAGAGGTGATGTTTTGCAGTTGAGAGCGCTTTTTAAATTTAAATGGATTAAAGAAAAAATGAAGAAACGAGCATAACGAAACGATAAAAACAGAAGCTGCAAGAATCGAATTACCCACGTACGTACAGTGGAGCATAATCGGATAAGATTCTGTAGGAAAAATATTTGCTCTAAGCTCGGACAGAGGTGCCCGGCCAGTGGGATCGTGGGCTAAAACAGCTTTGAAGAGTTAACATGAGCTTTTTGTGGTGAATTTTATCTAAGCTGTGTGGGAAGGTTTCGGTAAAAAAAATTTTGACAGTACTAGGTCAGCTGTGACATCAGACATTGTTCTAAAAACCTACTGTAACGAACAACAATGGCTTTTTATTTTAAATATGCACAGTTCTTATTTTCGGTTCGATTTTCGAAAAAATGGGTGACAAATACTTTGGTTGTTGAAAGCGAGCAGATTAGATATTGTCTTCTAATGCGGATTGAAAAGGCTTGAACGTCCATATGGCTCACTGAGCTGCATCATGACTGACAATCTTCAGTTCTCTCTGTCATCGAGTAGGTTCAGGGCTCCAATTCGTTGTGTGTTATATTACTATTTCTATCTCTCAGTGTCCCTATTGCATTTGCCATTTTTTTCTGGCGTATTAGACTCTCTTTGAGCCTTCTTTATTTTATGTACTTAGTGAAAGTCTGATAGTGGGTCTACCAATCTCTTTTGGATTTGTGTTCCTTACTTCCTTCGCAAGGATTTGTAAACGGGGTTTTTCAGGAACCTATTACCGGTGTAAAAGTTTAACTAGGTGAATATCAAAACGAAACATTTCACTTTCGAATGTGACTTTGCGAACGAATTCTACAGGTGCTCAACTATTTAACCCGTCCCAAGAATTCAAAACAAAAGTGATCTTATGAAAAAACGGTAAGAATTATACCTAGATCTGTTATAAGTATTAATACTACAATAAATTGGTGGGATAATAAAACCTTCTCTAATTGAAACCAAAAAACTTCCGGACCCGTAAACTTGTGGTAAAAGTATCTTTTGTAACAAAAAAAAAAACCAGCGATCCTGCCATGAGCTGCCTTCTTTCTGCCATATAATGTTCTTACGTGTGGTTAAAAGCTTTTGAGATATTGCAATCGCCCAACTTGCCCGGTTAGCCAAATACCTTATTGCAAATATCTTAGAGCCCGCCTATTTCGACTAACCATGAGCTTCAAAGGAATTAGAGCAAACTCAAAAGCTTAATTCGGATTTAACACATGTCGTATCAAGCTAACATTTGACTTGCTAGCTCGACTACAAGAACTGGCCACTGACATGGTGGTTATTTAATGGTCCTTTCGTAGATTTCTATGAAGAATTGAAGATATTTACCTATGAACTTATCCGGGTTTCCTCAGCACTGCTTCACGAAAAATAACAACCTCTTAATATGGTCCATTAGATCGTCCACTATTCAATTTTATAACTATTTCTATAAAATCAACCCATTTTTTACCATCAAGAGGGTCCAGAAACTTCTTATATTCATGGTCTCTTCAAAGTTCCAAGCTCCATTACTTTAAAATCCGAAATAAGTTTCGGGAAGGGTCTTATTCATAACTGAACTTTGTATTAAGGCTTATTTCTTGTGTTTCTTTATGATTCCTCGCATATCGTGGGGTTTTTGGTTTTGAACCCCGAAAAATCTCCACTTTGCATGCCATTGCAGTAAATACTGGAAACAACGGACGCTTTTAAATATTTGCTGCCACTAATCCTACATTTTGGAGACTCTCAATTTATTGTCAATAGTCAAATTCGCGGAATGCTATCATCGTTGATAGCTGCTTCAAAGTGCAAGCTTCCCAAAATTTTAATAACACCGAATATTGCTCTTGGGCTTTGCAAAAGCCTATCACCAAAAATGTCCAAACCAAGCAACAGCAAAAAAAAAGAAAGAAAGTTCAAAAAACAAACTGCAAAGAAACTCATAATTTATAGACGCAAAGAGGCTCGTCCAATGAAAGCTAAACTCCAAAGTATACGACAAACTTAATTGAGGTCAGCACAAGGATGCGTAATGCTGATGAACTGAAGGCATAACGTTGGGTACTGTTGACGCCGTTGTTGGTTTTTTAAGGAAATATGCGACATTTAAGTTTCTGCTGATGTGTCACCGGCTAAAGCGGGGGTGGAGAAATGGCAATAAAATTGCGATGATAAAACGCATACATATTTAACGGGGTGACTTTGTTGCCAGCTTGCAAAAAAATTGAGACCGACAAATTTTCTATTATTAGTGGAAGGGACTTAGATACGAAGGAAAGATTGGCTGTGTTAGTAGATATAACCGATTCCATAACGAAATTTCTATTCTTCAAAGAAACATTTTTTGAATTGGGGTATAGAGCCTCTATTCTTTCAGTCTAAACTTGTTACATCTCAAGGACCTGTGGTGGTCAATGTTTCATGAGAGGTAGGTGAGTGTGTGCTAGTTGACTTGGGAGAATATCATGTTATCATCTCCTGCTCGTTACGGGTACCAGAGTTTGTGTACTCATCATCACTTTTGCCATTTGTGATGGCAAACTATAGAAAATTTATTGTTATCGATGCAATCGATAATTTCACATATCTAATAAAGCTTAGCTGGAATAACAATTTAGGAAAAAGTTGCACTTTTAACAGTTTACCAGTGAATATCTCCTAAATTAAGGGAAATGTATAGCCTTTAGCGGAGACTTAGAAAAAGTGTTCGTAGGAAATTTTAGGGGGAATTTTTTTTTGGATATTAGAAGATTTTCAAATCAAATTTAAGAGAAATTTACTTTTATTTTGAGAGACCGGTGGATATATCCCTATTGGAGTGTCTGCCATATCGAATCCATAAATCTGGAATACTTTCTCATGTTCATCTATGATTCCTCCCAAAGGGCTTTGAACACCCAAGAACCACATCTCGCGTAGGTACGCCACTGGTTACTTTCAACGTCGTAGCATTAGTTCACTTGATTTAAGAATTGTTCTCAAGATTTTTAAGTCAAATTGGATTTAATATTATAAGTGGAGTGTACTCTCTTAAGCGGACACCTGCGGGACTAAAACCATTGTTCGCTTAACCGAGGTGTCCGCCTTAGAGGAAACCATTTAAGAAGCTAGAATACTATAGCATTCCCAAATCGTGTCCTCTCAAGAGCAGTATCCGCAAGGAGAAAGTACACTGTATAAATAAATAAAAAACCTTCTCAAATGCAAAATTGACAAAAGTCCTCTTAGAGAAAATAACCAACCACCTGAAACATTAAGTCAAGTCTAGGTGAGTCTTAAGACTTCTTTGAATTTTTCTTACTTTATCGAATATATAATGAAGTTTTCATTTTTCACTTAACAGATTTATCGAAATTATCGGTTCTGCAGTACTATCGGAAATACTCGATGCTATCACCACTATTTCGATTGTGCCGTGTATCGACATTTTCCCACCACTTCCCAAAGGCTTTCAAGTTAAGAACATTTTCCAAGAAACTACTCATTATTTTGAACAAATTTGTAAATTCCTGCCACAATCGCTCTGTCAAAGAGACAACACCTCAATATCCCTAAATCCCTTCCCGAATTCAAAATTAATTCAAATCGCATAAAGTAGAAAAATATAAAACCTCAATAAATTTAAATAAGTACCACGTTCGAACCTTTTTCAGGCACTTTTACCCCCCAAAGAATCAGCATATGTGTGTGAGCGTATAGCGTATGTATGTATTTCGGCTCATTTACATAATGCAAAGTTAGTCCAGTTGAAAATGTGAGTCGTTTTGCCCCAGCAAAAATGGCGATTCGGTCTGATTTTCCAACCACTTTCCACACAAGAAATCCAACAACAGAATTAGGGATGGTTTAACATTACTTCGTTGAAATTTTATGGTTATGTTCTGCATATGTTACTTATTTTCCTTCTCATTTCGTTTGAGTTTTCCTCAGTCTTTTTTTGTGTCAGCAAAAATTCCAAAAAAAAAAAAAAATATTTTAAGGACTCGACAATTGTTTTTTTTTTATAGCTAAAGGAGAGGATTGTTTAGGTATATAAAACAACTATTTGAGGACTTATTTATCGACATTAAAAGTTAAAATTTTTTGGAGTACTTTTAAATTTCCTTTTCAAAGTAAAATTGGCACTGGAAAAATTTCTCGCTTTCCATTGAAACTTCATTCATCCAACTTTACCATTTTTGAGCTCATCAGGCACACAGTCAGGATATTTTTTGGGGAGGTTTTCATATAAAAAAAAAAATTAATTAATATACAAAAAAATTAATCTTGATTTCGAGAGGGTTTGAACCACTGAATCACCCCTGTCTGCCTGCCTGGATCTCATATGAAAGACTTCAGTTTTCAGAGTTATACCATTTTATGGAAGTTATATCCATAAAAAAGATGCCATGTAATTTCGTATGAAAAACGTCCCAAAACTCACCCCTTCAAAAAGAAAGACGAACGAAAAAAAAAAGAATTTCATTAACATCATTAAATTCAAAATATTCCAACGGAAAACCCCTTACAAAAAGCATTAAAGGACAGCAGCATTTTCCACTCGATACTTTGTAGAACGACGTAATCGGATACTGTCTCATATGGAAGGAAATAAAAAGGAAACGTTTATTCGAGCTCTTTCATCCTTCAAGAAAGAAGAATTTTGTCTCTGAGCCTTCATTTGAAATCAAATCGATGGAGGTCATGATTTTGCAAAGGAATATTAATCATAGAATGAAAATCAATTGAGGTCGAATAAATGAACCCAAAAAGAGATTCTGAAAGTAGCTTTGTCGGCACTATGACCCATAGAAAGGGGTTTAAATTTACTTTCAGTGGCTACCAATGAATCCCTGTTGATGCCAATTCAACGGATATATTTTTTTCGGGATCAATGTGAAAGATAGAGATCATAATCTTTGATGGTCTTTGAGTAGGCGACAAATCACCATCGACAAAAAATGGTTTGATGGCGAAGAACGTTCGGGGAAGAGGGAAAAACGTTCGGCTTAAGTTTACTTTATGGGTATTTCTCCCATATTTGGTACATAGACGAAGAATGACCTCGTGATTCCAAATCTGAATTTGGGGGTCGCATCTAGTTTAGAAGTTATAACCATTTGAAGTTTGTATGAGAAGTGTATACAAACTCACTTACAGCTACTACGTAGCGCTGCCAGACTTAATATTTTTAATCTAACTAGAAATTAGTAGATTTTTTTTTAGCTGTTTGTATTTCAGATAATGAAAATCAGAGGAAATGTCGCGTCCGTAGTCATTATGTCGCATCCGTAACCATAATATAGAGAAAAAATATCGCGTCCGTAACCATTTTGTCGCGTCCGAAACCATAATATATTAGGTGTAGTAAAAAGAAATCCATTATTTTTCCAATAATGGCGTTATTTATCTGCATCTCGCGTTGTATAAGTCCGAACGTGTTTCGCTAGGGGGCATTAGAAAGATGACAGTTCCTACTAAAAAAGCTTTTTTGACACTTTTTTGATTGATTGATTCAGTTTTGTTCGAGAGCTTGTCAAAGATGGACATCAGCAAAGAGAAAAATTCGCTACATTTTACAGTTTTTCTTCGATAAGGGAGAAAACGCAAGCCAGGCGGCTGAAAATGTGAATAGCGTTTATGGACCTGATACTGTAACAGCCAATCATGCGCAATTTTGGTTTCGTCGATTCCGTTCCGGTAACTTCGATGTCAAGGATGCACCACGCACTGGAAGGCCAATTGTCGAAAATGTCGATAAAATCATGGAAATTATCGAGTCCGACCGTCATGTTAGCACTGTTTCGATTGCAAAAGAGCTAAAGATTGCACAAAAAACCGTTTGGAACCATTTGAATAAGGCTGGATACACAAAGAAGCTCGATGTATGGGTGCCACACGAGTTAACGCAAAAAACCCTCATAGACCGAATTTCCATCTGCGAATCGCTGCTGAACCGCAACAAAATCGACCCATTTCTGAAGCGGTTGGTGACTGGTGATGAAAAGGGGGTCACTTACGAAACGTCAAGCGAAAACGGTCGTGGTCGAAACACGGTGAACCGGCGGAAAACGGTGGCCAAGCCAGGATTGACGACCAGGAAGGTTTTGCTGTGAATGTTTGGTGGGATTGGCAGGGAATGACTTACTATGAGCTGCTCCCATACGGCAAAACTCTTAACTCGGAACTCTACTGTCAACAATTGGATCGTCTGAAGGAATGCAATCGCCCATAACGGCCAGCTTTGGCCAATAGGAGAGGAATTGTGTTCCATCAGGACAACGCCAGGCCACACACATCGATAGTGACTTGCCAGAAGTCTCCGGGAGTTTGGTTGAGAGGTTCTTCTGCATCCACCTTATAGTCCGGACCTGGCACCAAGTGATTACCATCTGTTCCTGTCCGTGGCGAACAATTTTGCTGGTGAAACATTCGCTTCAAAGAGGCTTCTGAAATTCGACTGTCTCAATTTTTTGCTAATAGGAACGAGGGCTTCTATGAGAGAGGCATAATGAAATTACTTTAAAATGGCAACAAGTTATCGAACAAAACGGCGCATATTTGACCTAAATCGGGTCATTCTAACATCTTAAATAAAGCCCTCAATTTAATGCAAAAATAATGGTCTTACACACCTAATAGAAGAATAATGTCGCATCCGCAACCATTATGTCGCGTCCGTAACCATCAATTGCAGCAAATTTCCGGAAAATGAAAAATTTTCCAAACGCTCCTATACCACATCCCCGAAAGTTGCTCATCTTCAAACCAGTTTTTTCGCCCAGTGATTAATCGCCAAATATGAACGGCGTCTGACCCGAACAATAATGATGACCGTAATTCCAAAGAGATCACAAAATAAATGTTCTCCAATCATTGAATCATAGCAATTAAAATCAAAAATAAGATTAAAAAATTTTTATCTCAAGCAATTCAGAGAGAAATTATTTTGATATATAAATTAAAAAGAGCTTCAAATCATCATCATAATGCCCAAGGGAAATTGCGATTCGAACAGTTGGTATAAAAGTCATGGACACGAACCGACGCCAATATCAACAACGCACGAAATGCTTCAAAAAGGAAGCGAAGAACAAGCCAAACATAGTCCGGGATCAAAAATAATTACCTTTGAAACATACCCAATGGATGAGTGAGTTCGTCGGGTGATCCCCGATTTATAATTAGATCCGTCAGTTAGACGCAATTTTCCTTTTCCTATACAGCAACCGATTCGATCTTCTGCTGCGCCCCGTACAAATCACTCAGAGCATGACTACGACATATGCGCGGGAGTTTAAGCGTCCGTATGGTTTCGTGCCACGCCCATTTAAGAATCCACATGACAAACCGTCGCCCGATATTCTTTTCAATCGTGTTCCAATCAATCAATTTGGACTTTATCCTTACGCTTCGACCAAATTCATGGATGATCACATGTTCGATATATCGGAAGAGCGGAAAAAGGTTAATTTCTTTCGACAAATGAGGTGAGGTTAAACCCGTTTTAGGCTTCAATTTGTTTCTGACTTTGCTTCTTCGCTTTTTCTCTTCCTTAAGGAACACACATTATCGATTGTCTTGATTTCGTGAAGTACATTTTGAGGCATAATCGCTTTTGCCATCGATAAAAAAGTTCCCGAAATATATCAAATTTTCATTGATCATTTTTTTTTTCAATAAAATTAATTTTTTTTCAATAAAATTAATTTTTTTTTTTAATTAAGCTCTCCTTACACTTGTTGCCCAATGGAAAGCAACGCTTTTAATTCAAATTTCTTTACGAGGACGTGCTCCTTATTGTTGCTCCAGAGTTGTTCCACAGGTTTTATGGTGGCCTTATAGAAAAGCCACGTTTTATAGGACCACAGAAGATATACAGCCCGATTCTGAATATTCCCGGGGAACGAATTCCCGGGGAATTTTCTTTTCTTGGGACTAAAATTCTCCTTTTTGAAATAGATAAGGTAAGGAAAAGTATGGTTTTTGGTCAAATATCCATTTCCTATTAAATTTCTTCCCTGAAATATTTGAAAAGGAAGAAATTTACTCTCGAGAAAAGTAAAATCCCCGGGAATTCGTCCCTTGGGAATGTTCAGAATCGGAATGATAGTGACTCTATGATCGAGGATCTGTCTGAAAATTAATTGACAACGCTGCTTCAGAGGGGAAGAAAGAAAAGACTTAGACCTCTGTAGAGATTCTTCAAGTCTTATTCCTCTCCGGACTTGTTCTAAATGGTTGTCAACAAGTGTAAGGGGTCATCATTATTGATTATATCCCTATAATTATATGCGAATGTTTTAATTTGGGAAATTAGGGCTTATGGGACGGCTTTCAAGTTCTTGTTAGCAAAGAGTTCGTAACATTAAGTACAATTATATTGAAGCCCAGTCTAACTTCTTAATAACTAAATCCTCCATATCGAGTCCACACACACAAGGCTTTTCCGCTGCATTTTCCATGTATTTTACTCTCTCTTTAATCCAATCCTCTATATAAATTATAATTTTCCAATCCCTTTTGGGTTCTTTCAGGGCTATTCTAACAGCCCGATTCTCAATATTCCCGGGTCATTTTTCCCTGCGGATTAGAAAAAAATCGTCCATTTTATACTCATTGGAAAGGGAATATAAAGGGAGTGAGAATTTCGAACATTTTTAAGCAAATTTAACGCCTAGAGTACTTCACTTTTCCACAGAGAAAAATATCTAAGGAAAAACTTTTCCAGTTCAAATTCGATATCTATCTGTAACAGCAAGAGAAAATATTTAAATTCAGCACCCAACGGTATGCATTAGAATATTTAAAACCCAATTAAATCATTTTAACCTTTAACTGTGGACGTTCCATTTTTGTTACACTACCATGGACGTGCGGTCTCACAGACCGCTACCTTTACGGGATGGGTTCTACCTTCATGAGAAAGTATCAGGCCCGTGCGCACGGTCTGGCCTAGCCAGCCGGATATCTGACATCCTCCGGAGGAGAGGGGCACGAGATCCACGAACTGCAAGCGGTCTGTGAGACCGCACGTCCACAGTTGAAGGTTAAGGTTAAGGAGCTTAGTTAAGGCTTTATAAAGCGAGCTTAGTGAAGGCTTTAAAGATATTCGAATATCTTTCATACCCCTTCCTAAGAATGCCATTAAATGGGCAAACCTACAAGAATGAACAGATTTCTCACTACTGGAAATATTCGGAATATTTAGATGCATACTTTTGGGTGCTAGTTATAGATAGTGCCTAAAAGCATGCTTATAAATATTGAGAATACTTCTAGTAGGTAGAAATGTGTTCGTTCTTGCAGCTTTACCCATTTAAGAACATATTGTGCAAGTATTTTAGGAGTTGTTTGATTCTTCCTTAAGCCTTAGTTAAGTTCCATTGCGTATGTATGTTTGTTGGAGTGGTTGATACTTAGCCCGTGTACCGGCCCATTATAATTTCACAGGGGGTTTTCTTGTGTTTGGAGTGAGTGTATTTCTTTTTTGTAGTGTGCCCCTAACATGCGATTTTTTGAAAAAACAGTGCTAGGCTTGGCACATTACACTCCGTTTCGCCTGTGCCGGGAATCGAACCAGGGACCCCGGGTTCAAGAGCATAGCACGCATCCCCTACGCTATCCCAGAGCCACTTCAATTGGGTAAATGCTTTAAAATTATATAAAGTGGCTTTGAAATATTCAAAAGCATACATCTAGGTGTTGTAGGCTTATCAAAAATTTCGGTCAAACGAATTCCTCCTTTAAGTCTTCCAAAATTCGACACTAGCAAAATAATGAGCCCGAATTTCACTGTTCATTTAATCCTCTTTCAAATTAAACAAGCGAATCGTCAGAGTATCAAAATCCCTTTGTCAAAAATGAACAAGACACGGATAATTGCCCCACGAAGAGGTCAATGGAAACAAAGTTAAATTAGGGCAACAAAAACAAAAAAAAAAAAAAAAAAAATCCATTCATGATAAATTAGACTCAACGGATTTACTTGTTCGTTGTGACCACATCGCCAAAGTACAACTTCATCATCAGCAGGCAAGTGTCACTCGTGTCTAATGGTGTGCCAGGCAGCTCTTGTATTTTGAACATGGTTGGAAGTCTGCTCCGAAACCACAGGGAATGTGTGCCAGTTCATTGCAATTGGACATTGGGCAACACGAAGTGACAGCGCAGACAAATTTTGTAATTTGAGCGCGTAGCGGAAGCGGATATGCGAGTGCACATTTTTTTTACTTAGACTCCAGCACGCATTTGTGTGGGTGCGCATAGAGCTTCAAATTAAATGGAGTGCAGTGTAAAAAGACCTATTCGGCGGGGTGTATGTATGGACTTTTTCGCCGCTCCAATCGAATTCAATTTCTATTTCCATATGCAACGCATTGGGATTTCATTTTGAGGAACGCATAAAAGACGGATGACGGCTGTCCATCCAATGCAATGTTTTACGGAAGATGAAAGGGATTACTGTCCGACCGATTGATTTAATTGGATCGTCAATTTTGAAGCTTTAGAAGTCTTAGTGGCCAGAGATCTAGTTTTTCGTAGCGCTCTCATATTGGGTACACAAGAATTTTTTAAAAAAGAATAGCAGGACGGACCTACGGGTAAACGCCAGCTCTAAACGACAATTAGCTCGTTTAAGGAGCCACCTTAGAGTGTTCACGAGGCTATTTTAGTTTCATTGGTGGACATGCCAGCAACCAGGTGATTGGTCTATGACTTGCAGACATTTTCAGATACATTTAGTTTTGTTTTTAAGCTTTCAACACGATTTAATTCGTCTCAGCAAAGCAAAAAAAAAAAAACTAAAATTTGAATATTTAACCCTTTAACGCATAACTGGACAAAGTCCCCAAATTATTTTAACGATTTATTAAAGCGCTAATTACAACATTGCTTTAAATTTTTAAACTTATGTGGGGAAAAATTGTTCCCTTATGCGTTAAAGGGTTAAAAAACAATTTCTTTATAAACCGTAATCTTTTACAAATTTATCTGGGGAATTTCCCCTATTTCCTAATTTTGATGCACAGTAGAATCCCGATTATCCGAAGCAAATAAAACCATGAGAATTCCGTATAATTGAAAATCCGGATAAGAATTGTGCCGTATTTACACTTAACGATTTTGCCAAAATCTCTTTCAAAACAATCATCAACATGTGTTAAACGATAATTCCTGATTCGGGTATAAAGACCGTCAAATGATTCCGGATAATCGGATATCTGATAATCGGATATGTGGATAACTGGATAATCGGATATCTTGATAATCGTGTATCTGGATAATCGGATATCTGATAATCGGATATCCGGATACACCGATGTTTGGATAATCGATATCTGGATAATCGGATATCTGGATAATCGAATATCCGGATAACCACCGATATTTGGATCATCGAATTTCTTGGATAATCGGATAGCAGGATAATGGGATATCCGGATAATCGACGCTCGGATAATCGATTTTCGGATAACCGATAAACCACTGTATTATTTTCAAGTACTTTATTTTTTTCTGGAACATTATCCGTATAAGAACAAAATTAGGTGTAATTAAGGAACTTCTTGGAGGTTTACAGTCTTATTCATATAAAGTTTGTAATAGGTTTATAAAGCTGAAAGCGTAAAATATTATTCATGAATGCACTGTAAGGACAAAACAGATTTATAAAGGCCTTATAAAGTATCGAAATTTATAATGCTGTCTAAGCTTCTGTAAGCCTAAATTTCGGATAAAAAGTACCTTTACCTTTTATAGTCAAACAGCCCGATTCTGAATATTCCCGGGGAATTTACTTAATGAATAATCGCTTTTAAAAACCCTTTATAGTCTTACAATTCTTTACTTTATGGGTTTATTAAGAGCATTTTACGAATTTTTTTTTTTTTGAATAAGACAGACTGTCGTTAAAAAACCTCCTTCGAACCAAAGTAGGAAATTCACTCTTTAAACTTATATTTGTTTTTATAAAGTTATAGATTCCTTAGATCGAACCTCTGGCATATGGACATATTGTGAACCTTTCTAATTGTTAGAGTCCTTTTCAGACCATGGTTAGCAGCCCCCACTCATCTTTGCAAAAAATATTCAAATACAAATAATTTTGATTTCCTATTTTATTATATTTTTATAAAATATTCATGCAATTTTATTTGCGAATACAGTGCTGATGTGTGATTGCTTTTCAAAATTTCACTATTCTAATTTGGGGGATGGGAAAAATCACTTAAAAATACTTAATTGAAATAACGGCAAATTATTGAAAAATTTCAAAAGAAAAACACTAAACCAAAAATTAAATAAAAAATATTTCATATTCAAAATTAAGGGACTTCAGAATTTCATTTATTTTAATCTTCATATATACACATTACTTAGGCTTAAGCTTAAATATTCAACTTTACATAATATTATAATAAGAAATTAACAATTTCAGCGCTTATCTCGGATTAAAATGTTGCTTGAATAAGTTAGGTAAATATACATATATCATCGAAAGTGTATATAATATAATGGATATATAAAATTACGTTTTATTTTTTAATTTTGCTTTCTTTTTGTTTATACTTTACGCTAACGGCTCACGGTTGGCGATAGTGACACATTTTCAAAATCTAAATCTACAAATCATATATCACATAACATTAAAATTAATTGTTTTTCTTTACAATACGATATTTTTAAACAAAACAAAAATTTATAAATTTACAAATATATAAACGCATTTATGCAGTCTAAAAAATATTATCAAGAAAAAGTGCACTAACTCACTGGCTTTTTCTCTTTCTTTTATGGTGATTATTCTTCTTCGATGATTCATAATAAATTGGTAAATATAAAAATACAAAAAAAATTAAGAGTTGGGAAAATATTTTTAATGGATTGTATTTGACGATCTTCGCAGTTCGCACACAATCAGCCCTATTCCAAATAAATATTCCCCGGGAATTTTTCTCCATGGAAAAATGTTAGGTGTTCTAAGCGTCAATGTAATGACCTCTGCTTAAAAATATTTGAAATTCCTGTTCCCTTCATATCCCCTTCCCAATGTGCTTAGAAAGGAAGAATTCTTTTCAAATTCGCACGGAAAAATTACCCGGGAATATTTCGAATCAGGCTGAATAACTTCCCTATTATGCTTTGAAAATTCTCATTCAGTGAAATAAAATTTTTTTTACATTAATTGCTATTATTGTACGGCATCACTTAGTGGGTTCAACGATTATTTTGAAGTTAAATTAAATATAAATTCATACGTTTACATCACGTGTATAAGGAAACGAAAAAAAATAGATTAAAGTATCAACCTTGAAAGCAATTATCCAACTCTTATACGATATAAGAGTGGAAAATGTTAAATCATGAAATATTAGGAATAAAAAAATATGGCCATCCCAGCAGCGAATGGAATTCATTAAGTATGGATGCTGCATCGATACCAACCATCAATTCCAATCGTTTCCTCTTTGTGTGAAACCTGCATTACAATTAACATTATATGGCAATGGCGGTAAGCGATTGTGGCTTCCATCTTCATTACATTCATCAACGCAGTCATCGACGTTATATTACCTTTAGTATAAATTGATTACATTAGGAATCATTTCACCTAAATTGTAATGCAATTGCATTACCTTGTAGTCGATATCGCTGGTATGCAATGACCATTTCGCTGCTGGGATCTTCAATTCAATCGAAACTCTTATTAATGAGAAAGTGAAATGAGTGGCTGACAAAGAAATTTTAGGAACCCAATATATGCTGGCTTAAGGAAAAGAAGTGCGCTCCTTTTTTGTCTCCAATTAGAATACCCAATTACGTGAGAAACCTCTCAGACTGATAAGTTCCTTGAACGTCAAAAAACATTGACCACTAATGGGGAGAAAAACTTTTGAGAAAATGAAAGAAATTTAAAAAATTTAAATATTAAAAGAAAAGGATATTAAAATAAAAAAAAAAAAAAAAATTTATGTAAATTAAAAAAATTAAAAAATATATTATAAAATAAAAAATTAAATCTTAAAATATAAAAATGTGAAAAAAAAAATATTAAAGAGAACCAAACCTAAGAAGCTGGGTTATATCTTACTTGGAAACTTATAACTTAATAGACCTAATACAAGTAATACCAGAATTTATCGAATTTTTTCCCCTTAGACTAACTCCTGAACCTATTAATTTTTTCACGGTATTTTTTTGTTTGTTCTCAAATGCATTGGACAATCGGTTCTGTTAAGCTGTTAAGGGTCCTGCTGTATGATAAAAATACTCTTTTAATACGTGATTTACTTTTCACCTTTTTTTAAGGTTTTTGACCATTTAAAATTGTTTGTGATCTACGATTTTAAGCCTTTTTCCATATTGTTCATACTGCCTTCTTTATAAAGTAGTCACTTTTTTTTATAGACCAAATGGAAAGATTGCCTTTTCATGCGAAGATAGCCTTTTTTGTGATTTAAAAAATAAAATAAAAAAATAACTGCTTTTTCCCAACTCTTAATAAAAATAATTTCGGTGTACTAAAATCATGTGTGAAAAAATATAAAAAGAAATAAAAAAAACTTGCAATAAAAACTGTCACTGCCAACTTCAACTTTTCCTTCTTATACAAAAAGTGATTTAAGGTTTGCCTGAATATTTGGTTTTTTTTTTTTTTTTTTTTTTTTTTTGATTTTCCTTACCTATCGGACAAGTACGCTTAAGGCTTCGTTCCTCCTCCTCTTGTTGTTTCGCGACTATTTATAGAGACATATTATTTCGACGCCCGTTTATCTTATTGACTAAATTGCAAATCTTTAAGGCTGGTCCAAGTTTGAGACCCATATACTTCATCATCATTTCAGAATTGAGCAGCAGCAATGCCTTGCCGTCGATTTCCTAAAGAGAAAATAATTATTTCCATTTTAGTAAAAAAAAAAAAAAATCTACAACTCGAAAGACACAAAAAAGGGTGGAATTAATTTAATTCATTTAACTTACGTGTTTCCTAAAGAGATCACCATGTACCGCAAGCGAATGATCGCTGCTCTCAATGAACTGTATAACTTCCTCGATCGTCCAGTCGCCTGGTTGAGAGCGTAATGCTGGCAACGTTGCCGTTGGTGTCGCACTTAATAACGATGGCATCGCTGCCGGTGCCGCCACAATTGCCGTCGAGGTTACCGATTGTGAAGCACTGAATGGTGTTGATACCGATGTTGGGAGCGATGCACTGGACGATAGCGTTGATGGTGATTTGTAATTATTGTTTGTCGACGTCGCAATCATAGTGGCATTGGATTGCTCTGGATGAACTTCGGCGACAAGTGGTGCTAGATATTTGAAATTCGTATTATTTGTTGTTGTTGTTGTTGGTTTTGTTGCATCGTCATGGGATTGCATTAACGGCTGATGCTGCTGCTGATGGCTTCCCAAATGTGGGAAACGTATTTGACGCAATGATTGCACCTGCTGGCCATTGTGCTGGGTGAGAAAGGCAAAGGTTAGAATCCAAAAACCCAAAAAAAAAAAAAAAAATCTATGAATCTTTACCTGCAACGAGCTTGTGGTTCCATTTTGATTGTTGTGATTTTCAGTCGGTTCAAGTTTTACCGCAACTGGGAAGTCTGAACCATTTTTATGATTGCTATTATTGTGTTTGCTGTTATTGTTGTTGTTATTGTTATTGTTATTAATATTGTTGTTGTCGCTATTGCTATTGATACTGCTATCATTCGTATTGACGGAGCTATTTGTTGAGTCAGCACTATTGGAACGAGAAGTAGATGATGTTGCTATTTCTGGTTTTGTATCATCCTCCGATTCGGGTGACGTGGGAAGAGCGCGTCGTTTTTCTGGTACAACGGTCGGCGATGTAACTGCGCTAGCACGTTTCTTCGCATGCGAGCACTTCTCGCAATCCTCTGTGCCTGGTATTAACGATATAAGATTCGGACATGCCCTGCATGTGGTACATAATGTTTCAATAAATTGCGCTAGACTATCGTCGTCTTTCATACGTAATTGCGTGGGAATTTTCACCTGTGGGCGGCGGAAAACAAAGGGGGGAAAAAAATTGCGATTCAACATTTTGAATTTTGTTGTTGTTGTAAATCTCACCGTAAAGTTCTTTCCCGCTGCGGGCACGATGTGCACGTCGCCGTCGAGTGCGAACAATAATTTCGATAGCTGCTGAGTGTCTGTACTGGCAGCAAGGACTTCCTGCAAGCATAATTTCGCCAACGTTTGATGTGTTGGCCCCGTGACCATTGAGGGTAATTTTGAGCTGTTAACATAGGGACCACCTTTGCAATTTGTACGGAAATGTGCTGTGACCGGCGTTGCCGGCAACATGGCATCGGCCTCTTGGACAAATGTATAACGCGGCCGTTGATTGCGCTGTTTCGTTGAATTCGAATCCATGCGCGATTTATGGCCTGGCGGCTGCATTGGATGACAGCTGCGGGCGCACCAACCAACGGGGAATATATCACGCGATCTATAGTCGCACCAGTAATCAAATGCTCCACGCCACCCATCGAAAGTCACATGAATTTGGTCATCTTTGATCGCATCAACTGTTGCACAGCAAATCAATTGTGGATTCTTCTTATCGACCGCCTCAAGCTTTTGCCCCACTTTGAAGAGATTCTCCTCGGGAGCCGGTGGCTCCGGTTGGAAAATCTCTTCGGGTGCAACCATTGCATTATTAAGTATCTTGCACAAATAACCGGGCCAGCTGGAGGCATTCATGCGAAAACCAAGTGGTGGCTGCAACATTTCATTATTACGCTCACAATGACCGATTGCATGTATTTCATTCGAATCGACAAGTCGCCAGAAATCATTCTGACTATCACTGCCATCCAATCGCAAGCGCAGCCGTGAGCCCAAAACACCAACAACCGTCGCTATACAAGTCGATGTAACATTTCGTGGATCCAATGCTTCCAGTTTCATGCCAATTTTGAAATCATTAACAGGTGGATTCAATGCCTGCTTAAAGCACTCCGATGGTGCTGCTTCGCTGCCAGATTCCTATAATAATAATAATAAAAAAAACAAATCATTAAAGCTCAATTGTATCGTGCCAAAGCCAACCTCCAGGTAAGCATCCCAATCGAAGACGTGAAAACTCTCATACTGAAATGGACCAGCCGGAGCACAAGATCCATTGCCGCTTGTTATCTTGTTCCGCTCTTCGCTGCTCTTGCCAATACTGCCGGAATTACTATGCTGCCGCATCGGGCCGTTCTTTTTCTGGTGCTTATTCATGCACATGACCGAACAGAACTCCTTATTGGGTGCATCATCGCGAATGACGTTATCACACTGCACGCACGCTCCTTTGCTGTACGCCTTCCGGAATTCAGCGATACACGTTTCCGAGCAGAATTCCTTCTTGCCATTCTGCGTCGGCAGGACGTATTGGAGCTGCTGCTTGTTTTCGCCACACCAAGTGCACGTTGCCCGCTTCGCCGGACGTCCGCGGGAACGCTGGCCACTATTATTATGCTGGCTGGTGGAAGTGGGCGTCGTAGCGGTCGTCGAAACTGCGCCCGCGTTGTTGTTGTTGTTGCTGCAACTCGACATTTTCTGCGGCGATGATGATGATGACGATTGCTTGAGGGTCGTTGCCGTTGTGCGTAGATGATTCCGAAACACTCAAATCGCAACCTCAACCGACCTCAATCTGTGAATGATTTTCTTGATTCTATTCTGCCTTGTCTTGCACGAGTTGTTTCGCATATTCTCTGGTATGCTTGTTTATTTACTTTACGCTTAAATGTACGTACGTGATGCCACCTATTTCCACTGTTACTGTTATTTGCGTACTTTCTTTCGCGCTCTTTTCTCTTTCGCACCCATTCGCTTTACACCAACAAACGGTATGTGTGTGCGTGTGTGTTCGTGTGAGCGCGTATGTTTGTCACGTAATCTAATTCGAATTCATACAAAAACACATGCGATTTGAATTGTTCACTTTAAAATGTGCGTTTTTATTTTTTTCTTATTTTATTAAACTTAAAATTTCGCGAATTGATTTTATTTATATTATTTTTTGAGAACTCCGGAAAATAGGACGCTTTGCAGAGATGTACAGTGTTGTCAACCGCGAAATTTGTTTTCCCCTAAAGCAGTTGTATAAATCCCCCAGAAACATGGCTTTCAAAATATTTTCCCCTAAACTTTTAGCGCTTGTACTGAGTTGTGCAGTAAGTAAAAGTGCTCATAAGAAACACAAGCGAAAAAAAACTGAAATTATTTCCAAGTAATTACTTTTATTTCGCTTATTCTGAGATGTCAAGTAATAAAAATGTATTGAGTGCGCAGGGTTGCATGCGACTATCCGGCTTTACTTCGCCAGAGAAATGAACATGTGAATTTTTTTCGCAAAGTATATGCGAGAGCAGCCGATTGTGGCATATATCTGTACCCAAACATGTACGCCGACTTCGAAGGTATAAAAATTTTGGCATATTTTGAAGAATTTAAGAAGCATCAACATAGTTGTCTCTCTTGCACTCAGCGAACAGGCTCCTAATGTGGAAGTATTAACTGCATATCTCTGTATAGAGTCTTTAAGGGTTGGTAAATGAGTCACAGCTGTAACAGAAGTTATCAAAAACGCAAACGTAAATATGAGGTTGCCATATTGGTGTTCGAAGCATACGAGCTTTAACCCTTTCGACCCCAATGTTGCATATAAGCAACATTCGAACGTCCTCCTTCTTTTTGCAATTACGCCTATGTGATGCAGAAAAATTTTTTGATTTTAATAAAGTGCGGTCGACTAATTGTCTAAGACAAGAATACGTTACAATTTTTCAAAGAAAATCCTTTTATTTCGAATTTGTTTGCCGTAGAGTGTCGACATGTAAAAAATAGTTGAAATTTTAAATTTTTTCAAAGGTAATGACTTTATAGTAATTGGTTATTTTGATTAAAAATAATTTTGATTACTATTAATTTTTGCGGACTTGAATCGCAAATATAACAAAAAATGAGGAAAGAGAAAATTTTTGTAATTTTGTTGGTTGTTCAAAAAGTTATAGGCCTTTTTCTGTTTGGAGATAATTTATTTCAGCACCAATATGATGGATCAAAACAACTCAAAGCTTCGCCTGGTTCAACAACTCACCATCACCTTTCGTTTTGAGTCGAAAATAATGGTATTAGACAGCAGGTTCAAATTCGGGGCTGAAAGGGTTAAATAAAATTTCCGCTATGCCTCTGCTAGATTTTTGCTTAGGGGGATCTCTCCAGTTCTGTCAGAAATGAAACAGAAATGGAAAAAAACTTCATATAAAAACCACTTCAAAAAATCTCTGATTCGTTCCCGAAGCGTATTTTATATGAAGTTTTTCATTTTTGACAGAGCTGGGAAAGCCCCTTAAATAATTACTTTTTTGGTAGTACACTCTGATCAAGAGATCCCTAACTTTTAGGGCCAACATCAACAAAGCTGAAAATACCACAGTAGTTTCGCTATATAAGAAACTCGTATATAAGAAAAACCCGCCGTTAAGAAACTGTTTACTAAACCAAAAACTCTTTTTGTATGGAAAAAATATTTCTATAAGAAACTTGGTTTGTATCAAAAATTAACTCCCCTATTTTCAAATATCGGTATTTTATATAAGAAAAAAATTTCTTATAAACGGTATTTTCTTTATAAGAAACAATTTTCTTATAAACGGGTTCTTATATAAGAAAAAACCGGATGTAAGAATGAAATTTCTTGGCAAAATCGACTTTCTTATATAGCGAAACTACTGTATTGATTTTGTTTAAAAATGTTTTGTTTACGCGCACTGTAGTGGGGCCCCAAGTAAAAATATTTTACTCTAACGATTACCCTAAAAAATCCCTACCTTAAAAAATCCACTGAGAAGCAGAAAATCTCCAAAATTTATGAGAAAATACCCTTAAGCTGGCACCACTGGAGCTTGAGTGCTGTGGATGATACAATCGATAGTTTAAAAAATGTTTCTGTTAATATCGATGGCTATTGATAAATTATCGATACTTTTCGTGCAACAACAAGATATCTTAGTCCGCGTCTTCATTATTGAGACTTCACGTGGCGATTTTGGAAATTGACAATAAACTTGATTTGAGTTTTTTCGTACAAATTTTGTTGCAATTTGACATTCAAGTGATTCAGTGAGGCGAGAAGTGTAGTTGGTTCTGTCTAATATCAACCGCGACAATGCATGTAAAGGAGAAAACGATGAAAACAAAAGAAACGCCATAATGCTAACAGAATTCGTAATGCCTGGCCGTGACGTCAGTGCAGTGGGTATGATGGAATTTGTGTGGTATTTCGGAATATATTAGGTATGTATTTATTTGATTTCAATGTAATAGGATCGAAAATGATTAAAATTTACGCAACAACTTCAACGTTGTTATAATTAGCAGTAACGAAACTATTTTACAGTCATGTTTTGTGCAGCACCGTGCATAATTTGTTTAATTTTTAAGTTTTAATAATATTATACGGAAGATTTTCAAGCAAACAACTATATTTATTTAATATTCATTGTAGGTTCCATATTAAAACTCAAAGCTAGAACATTGACCAATTTATTAATTTATCTTATGTTAACCATTTTTTAACAGAGTCCCCTGCCCGTCCTCTTAAAAAGAGGGACTGGTTAGATTTTCTGCTAACTACACAGCAAATTCACTCTTCACAATTTTACCAAGAACGTGAATAAGTTTCTTGGCTTTTCTTAATAATATTAAAATATTTAGAAGGTCAATGTTTACATTTTGTATGATTGAATGATGGAATTTACTACTTTATATAACTACATCTCTTAATTGACTTGTATTTTGAGCTGTGTTACAGTTACTCGACCGTACCTTGTTCGTAATGGTCATTTTGTGGGTTGGTATAAAAGCGAACCCCCAAAAAGTACCATTTCGTTTTTTATAGTTTCTAATGTTGCAAAAAATCTAACAAAAATATTTTATAATAATTTAACCTATAGTCATGTACAATTTCAATTTCATATAGGTATATACATATATTTTCAATATGTACTAGGAGAAAATATTTCAAGTTCAGAGTTGCTATCCCAATTTTTTCCAAACTTAAGGGGTTATATGTTAAGGTTTGGCTCGTCACTTTTCCTCAGTTGGGGCAGTTGGCAAAGCAAAATTGGTATACATGGGATATTTTGGTATGAAATTCTTCACACGGTTGGCCTCATCTTTGTCAGTATCAATAAAACCATCCGTAATTGATGTCGCTTCCTCAAATGATGGTGGCTCTGAAAGTTTATTATAGAGTGAGTTTACTATATAAGAGCAGAAAGGAAATAAGTTACTTATTAAATCATAGCTTGGTGGTTTATCGGGATCATAGCCGGGAGTGTCAGGTGTCGGTGCGGTTGGCATTATCAAGGCAACATTTTCGGGGCTCGTAATACTTTGTGCCAAAGGAACGGTACCTATGACAATTGGTATTACTATTTTTGAATCGGTATGATTACGTCCAGTTTTGATGTCCATCTGTATGTGGTATCTCACAGATATGATGCCAGCATTTTGAGACGTTGGCGGTGCCGGAGGAATTAGGAGCGTTCCTTCGATAATTCGTTTTGTCAATCGTAGTACAGTTTGATTTTGTCCAGTTACCGCTAAAGTAATAGAATGTGAACGAGTTTTATGCCGTGGCGTGTGCGCTGTGAATTCATAAGTCTGCACAAAGCTTAAGTGAATGCCATTCAAATCGTAGCCACGGGATTGGTTATCAATCTGAAGCGTATATTGGATTTTTTGGCCGGGTGCGTATCCACCAAATGGAATCGTTAGAGTCGAAATTACCGGTCCTGATGAACATGGCCAGCAACAAAAGTATTTAATATCTTCCCCTCGCAATGGAACCTGTTAAAAAGAACCCGTTATGTTAAAGTTATTAGAATTTACCGGTTGTGTTCTAATTATCGCTTGCCAAATATTCGGGTGACATATTGAGATTTAATTGCTTTAGCACAGTCAGAGGCTGCCGAAATACATTGTCGAATCGAAATGGTCGACTAATTACGAGTGAAATCTCGTAACTAATATGTCCGTATGTCCCGACGCATGATGATGGCGACTGAATGGGGAGTGCTACGCAAAAAGTGTAGATGTGTGTTCCAGGGGAGAGATTTCCGCCAGGAAAAACATTAGTGCGACTGTCGATGTAAGTATCTTTGCCGTAAAAGGTTACCGTACGATGCTCGGTCTTACCGTTGTGTCTGTAGGATTCCTGTTCCCGCCATATCGTTTTTGCTTCACCTTGGAAATGGATGTATATTTCTATGAAAAGATGAGAGTAAAAAAATATTGGAGTCATTTTTCACAAACTTTGGAAGGAATATGGCCTATTTGGTTGGTTGACAAGCAATGCAAAAGGGGAAGAGAAGAAATTTTGACTATGTTTTACCTTGACCAATGATCACCACTAAAAAAAAAGACATTGAAGCCAATCATGCAAATATATAATAAAGGAAAACCGTTGTAGGCAATTTATTTGTATTCGGCACAGCTGCACCATTATCATGTCCTTCGTAGACACTTCACAACATTTCTTTTTGTTCATATACTAACTTCATCCTTTTCCAAATAAAGGCTTAAGAATCATTTCATCTCACTTTTTCGGTTCATCAACGTCGATTTACTGTACAAGTCGTCCCGAACCTGGTTTGTGGAAAAACATCCTACGTATTGCGAAGCAAAAACCAATGGGAAAGTTTCTCACGCTAGGTAAAACTTTTTCCATTCAAATTTTCACAGATCATTTTCCAAAATTGGCCATTTCGTAAAACATGGGAAGCTTCGTGAATCCCACTAATATCTCAATCAGGTTTCAAAATATTTAAAGTGAATAAAACTCTTTTAAAGCATAATACTTCTCCCTATTGATCATTTTAAAGTTCGGTTTTGAATGCACTTGCCTGACCACCTTCTAGTTCTTCCTATGGATACGTACCTCGGCATGATTTTTCGGATGTTGTGGTCAGTATGATCCGCCCATTAATTATCTCTCCGCTATAATAAATAGGTTCAGGACGGTCGAATTCAAAGACACAATTCGATGGCATTTATGTTTGACTATGATTCTTGGATCTGAAAGAAAAAGATCTGCAAAATAGCATTTTTTGTTCAATTATATTTGACGGCATATGTGTACTTATATCAAAAAATTCCCATGAGCATCCGTTAAGTAACTAGAAAAAAGATTTTTCCGGTACCATCAGTTCAAAATTTCCTCAAGATTGCACGGATATTACATCGAATTTGGTCACAGTGACTTATTTTGTTAGGTGTCATGTCTCATTTAAAAAATTTAGAACATAGTTTACCCAAAGCTTGTTTTTTATGGCGGTCACCAGGCTCAGATAACTGAGCAAATCTAGTAAATATTTTGCTTACATATATGAAATATACTCCTTATGAGAAAAGATAAAGATAAAGTGTTCGAGTTTTGTAAGAATTCGGAGACTACTTTAACCCATGACTAGTCATCTGATTTAAATGCTTTTGAGCTTACGGGCGAATTGTCAGTTTTGTGGTAGTTTTGAAATATTGCTTTACTTCTAAAAAGTGCTTCAAGGTTCATAACGGTAATATTGCTCTACAAATACTCTTGACTGTGTCAGTAACCATGGCTAGTTGATAAGGAAGCTTTTCTAAATTAATGGGCTCTCCGGTTCTGTCAGAAATGAAGCAGAAACGAAAAACTTCATAACAAAAACACTTCAGAAAATTTCTGATTCATTTCTTAATCGTTTTTTGATATGAAATTTTTTATTTTCTGACAGAGCTAGAGATAGCCCCTAAAAATAAAAACAAATCATGATATCAGTCCAAGTATTGCGTGAAAAAGCATGACTCTACCCCGCATAGGTCTCATATCTAAAGCTCAAACAATTATTTGAAGACATCATCTATTAATATGAATCACACTTGTTTATGTAAAAAACAGTTTCCCAATTAGTGCTATCATAGGGCAGCAATTTTGCCAGAGCCGCAAAAAAGCTGAACGGGGTCCTGGTTTCCATAGATGGGCACTTTTTATTACCAATAAAATTGCAATAAAAGTATTTTTTTTTACTGATATTGCCATTCAATTTGCACTACCAGTAAATTTTTACTGGTTTTATTTCACTCACATACATACTGGTAGCTGAAAATCAATGCACTGTCAGTTAAGTAAACAAATCATTAAAATTGTGAAGTGATTTCTCTTTGCTTTTTGACATAGTGTTATTATTGCATAAAAGATTAGGTGATGATATGTGCTTCCACTATCAGTAAACATTAACTGGTAATGCAATTTAATTTTCAGTAGAACTAAACTAACACTGATAAAATGTTTAATGCACTTTATAAAAAATGCAGCGTGTTAAAAATTTTTACAAATATTCTCCGATCGTCATTCAAATTTCTCTGGCGCACTATGTAGAACTAATGGTTTGGATATGTTATTAGTTAACATATCGGCAAAATGAGGTTCGTATAAAAATATCTGTGAACTGTAATTAAATGGGACTTTCAAAATTTGTATTAGTTTGCAGCGTCATTTTGGGATTTCCGAAACTATTCTTATCATTCAAACAAGAAATTTTAAGCAAACCCAGTTAGAAGAAAAAAATATTGTTTTATCAGAAATACCCTTGATGACTCGTTCGAGAGCCCTCTTTATGATTAAAAAGAGATTGATTACAGTCGCGATTGTAAGAGGGCTCGACAATGACTCATTCATGCGGTCCAAAAAGGCGTTCTATTGAAAGTAACAAAACAAAAAGAAAACATGTGTCAAATCGCCAATGAATTCCGCAAGGGATTCATATCAGACAATTTAAGCTGTTTTTTTTTCATGTTTCAGTTTTTGTTTTGTCCGCTAGGTACCCGCATGGATATGATATGGGATCGTTTTTCTATCTTCTCGGTGCGTCACAAAGAAAAGAAAAATATTTTATTACACAGTGCGACACATTTTTGTAAACAAAAATTTGACAACTGTTTTTGAAAGTGCTCGGTGAGAATAACAACGCCTCATACTCAGTTTTGTCAGGTCACGTCTAGTTTTTTTTAAATAGACTTCAAAAAGTGGGGCCGAGAATTAAATTACTCACTTACTTATGACTATATCTCGGAATCCGTTCAATATTTTAATTTCCTTTCTATCACAATTTATAGCTCTCAGCTCATTTTAAATAGTTTTAGTACAAACCGACCCGAAAAAACTCTATCTAGTAGGTGGAAATTGCAAAAATTCCTAAAATTTAACGTGTTTTTTGTCATATTTTATTTTGTATCGCCTATAGCTCCCAAGGCAAAACACATTTTCTTAAGGGCTATAAATTGTGATAGATAAGAAATTAAAATATTGAACGGATTGCGAGATATAGCCATAAGTACGTGAGTAATTTAATTCTCGGCCCCACTTTTTGAAGTCTATTTAAAAAATAAGTAGAGGTGACTTGACAAAACTGAGTATGAGGCGTTGTTATACTCACCGAGCACTTTCAAAAACAGTTGTCAAATTTTTGTTTACAAAAATGTGTCGCACTGTGTACTTATCTTGTTTGTCCATTATAATTCTCAATGAATTCTTTCTGAACGCGAACCTAAGTATATTTTTTGAATACTTACTTAAGTATTTAGAGAATCAAGAGGACCACGTACCGTTTTGCCTTACTCGTTTTTAACCCGTTGCTATATTCTTATTAGCGGCTGTAGAGCTGTGGATGCTTCGGATGCAGTACTACTTTGCTTTGCTTTACTACTTTGCGTGGAGTTCTTTTTCGAATTTGAACGCGTAAACAAGGGTGTGTCACTCGCGCCGATTCTTGAATGAATGTATCGACATTTATTTGCTTCGACGCTAGAACCAAAAAAAAAATTAGTGCTACAGCACGATAGAAGAAAAATAGATAGCGCTACTTCAGGGCTGTGACGTAAGAACAACGTGAGAGAGAGAAAGTGGCAGAGAGTGGTGTTGTTATTGTTTTCCATGTGAGTTAAGGCTTTTCCTCTTTTGATGCGAATTTCTTATATCACAGAATCTCCTGATAATTAAATTTAGCCCCGTCCGTCTGTCTGTCTGTATACAGCTTTCTAAAGAAGGACTTGAGCTATCTTGACAAAATTTGGTATGCGTGCTCACGGGGGAATGGGTAAGAACAAGTTTGACAATTGATCAGATCAGAAAATTTTTAAGGGTATATTCTACAACTAGGGTCTGTTATGATAATCACAAAAACTGCCCCACAATCAGAGTTTTTCGAGATACATATTTCAATGAAATTTAGAATTTCAGCTCATATTGAAGTTTTCGATGAAATTTCTGAAGAGTTCAAAATCGAGCGTGGGAAAAGGGCGGTTTTCATAAAGGAAAACTCGTCATATGAGGCCCTTTTTTATACCTTTTCCGAAGGAAAGTTATTAAGTTTGGCACGGTTATGTAACATACCAAAGGAGTCGCGGTAGATATAGACATATATATATATTCTGATCAGGGTGACAAGAGGAATCGATCTAGCCTGTCGTTGTCTGATCTGTCTGTTAATGTCGTCGTGTCTGTTCTGTCATCGAAACAGGTCCGTCGAGTGCACACTTTAGTTTTTCGTAATTTACTCCTAAGCCATGAAAATATCTTATTGAAATTTGGCATGGACTTCAACCAGGTAATGTCGAAAAACTGCAAAAAATTGTTTTCGTATCCCTCCTTGGGTCGTGGGAAGTGGTTCAGAAAATTCAAAAATCACGATTTTTAACGTTTTTCCTGGATAACTTTTTTACTATACATCCCAGCTTATTGAAATTTGGTGAGTGTATAGCTACTATGTAGACTTAAGCATTTCGCTGAAAAAAAATTGCGACATCGCTATAACTATGGTCATCATCCTACACAATAGAAAAAAACACTCTTTCTCTTATTTCATATCTGAATACAAAAATTATTTTTTTGCTTCTTCTGATTGTGTATTTTGCCGCAAATAAAGTTGTCCATTATGGATAAATTTTGACCATGACCACATTTCGCGAAATTCGCAAAAATTGATTTTCACTATTTTGAATTGAGTATTTCGCAGCTAAACAAAATGTCCTCTAAGGGTTAAAATTTGATCAAGACCACCATCCGAAATTCGCGAAAATTGATTTTCACTATTTTGAATTGAGTATTTCGCAGCTAAACGAAATGACCGCTAAGGGTTAAAAGAACCATGACCACCATTCTTGAAATTCGCAAAAATTGATTTTCACTATTTTGAATTGAGTATTTCGCAACTAAACAAAATGTCCTCTAAGGGTTAAAATTTGATCAAGACCACCATCCGCGAAATTATCGCGAAAACCTTGATTTTCACTATTTTTAATTGAGTATTTCGCAGTAAACAGAAAAACTGTCCTAGTAAGGGAATTCATAAATTCGAAACTGAAGGAACCACCCATCAATGACGAAATTCGCGAACGTGAATCCTTTGTTTTCAACTCCATTTTATTATTTGAGTATTATGCAGCTAAACAAAAGTCCTTCGTCAAGAGTTATTAAATTTATGATCAAGACCACCAGTCCGCGAAATTCGCAAATTTTTTAAGTTACAAATTCTATTGATTGAAATTGAGGTTATTCGCATGCTAGCACAAAATGTCTCTTCAAGCAACGCATTTTTTCAAATTTTGATAGCCTTGACTTCATTGCGCGAAATTCGGCAAAATTTAATTTTCACTATTTTGAATTCGAGGGTATTTTGATTCATCTGCACTTAGAAAAAATAGTCCTCTTACGGTTGACAATTTTTGACCAATGACCACCATTCGCGAAATTCGCAAAATTTTTATTTTTACACATTTTTTGAATGAGGATTTCGCAAGCTATACAAAAATGTCCTCTAAACGGTTAAGAACTTGACCATGATCACATTCGCGAAAATTGCCCATAGATTTTGACTTATTCATATTTTGAATTGAAGGTTTTCGCAGCTATTTGATCAAAATTGTCCTCTAACGGATGAAAATTTGACCATTGCTCACCATCCGCGAAAATTTTAGTGTCTTTATATAATCATACTTCCCCTCAGTCTTTTCAGATCTTTTAGTTTTAAAATTAGATTAATCCAAGTAGGTACGACTAGGAATTTTCGTTATAGGTAATATTTTAAGATATTTCAGGCTGAGGAAAACGTATAGTGTGCAATCGCTTATCGATGTAAACTTCTATTACGCCATTGTTTTTGTTTAAAAAATCTCAACACTTTGTCCTAATGGTCGTTGTCTTAATATCGAGAATGAACACATGGTTAGGAATCGGGAGTTCCGAGGTTCACATCTCAAAACAGGGGAAAGTGCAAGCATGGTTAACCTGAGGGTGCTTTCCACCATTGTATCATTCTTAGTTCGCCGCGTCGTTTGGTGATCTCAAAAATTATTCTTATCTGCCTTATACCTACTCGAAATAACCCAGCGAGAATTCGGTACATTGTTTTATCAGAAATACCCTTCATGAGTCGTTGAGTCGTGCCCTCTAAATGATCAAAAAGAGATTGATCACATCCGCGATTGCGAAAACATCGAAAATCGTATCAAAGGTTTTAAAATTTAGGGCACCGAAAATTGTCACAATGTGTCAGACAGATCAGCTCTCAATCTCACATTAGTTGTAACAATAAATTTTTCGTGATTCATCAAACTTTTTAAAAGTCCAATAGTGTGCACCACGATTTCACCAAATGGATCAGACATTAACACAGGTTAACTGGTCAAGTTATGAATTCAATATCTAATATAAAGCTGAACTTGTCAACCTCGGAAATAAATTTGTGGTCTTTCGGTTCTTAATGCTTTATTACAAAAATATTAAAAAATATTATTAGATTCATTATTTTCTTTTATGTTTCGCCCAGTACGCTTCATATTCAATTGTTTCCTCCGGCTTCACTATAGTTTTTGCTCTTTCAGTGACTACTTCTATCTATAGTGACTTCTCCACTGCAGCCTTAGCCTTTATTATAACATCTGTGCTACTCTGACTATGTTTGCTGTTTCCCTTATCTCTATGATTTTTTCTGCGAGTTCACATTGAAGCCTATATTTGAAGAACTTCCCCCATTGTTAGGGAAAGCATTAAAACCACCAGTAGGATACGGTAAAGACGACGTTGGTCTATCAACTCCTTGTGACGGTATACTTAATAGTGGCGCAGTAGGCTCCTCAGCTGGGGCAGTCGGCAAAGCAAAGTTGGTATACATAGGATATTTTGGTATAAAATCCTTAACTCGGTTGGCCTCATCTTTGTCTTTATCAATAAAACCATCCGTAATTGATGTCGCTTCCTCAAATGATGGTGGCTCTGAAAGTTTATTATAGAGTGAGTTTACTATATAAGATCAGAAAGGAAATAAGTTACTTATTAAATCATAGCTTGGTGGTTTATCGGGATCATAGCCGGGAGTGTCAGGGTGTCGGTGCGGTTGGCATTATCAAGGCAACATTTTCGGGATTCGTGGCACTTTGAGCCAGAGGAACGGTACCTATGACAATTGGCATTATTATTTCTGAATCGGTATGACAATCCCCAGTTTTGATGTCCATCTGTACGTGGTATCTCATACATATGATGCCAGCATTTTGCGATGTTGGTGGTGCCGGAGGAATTAGGAGCGTTCCTTCGAGAATTCGTTTTGTCAATCGTAGTACAGTTTGATCTTGTCCAGTTGTCGCTAGCGTAATAGAATGTGAACGAGTCTTATGCTCTGGCGTGTGCGCCGTGAATTCATAAGTCTGCACAAATCTTAAGTGAATGCCATTCAAATCGTAGCCATGGGATTGGTTATCGATATGAAGCGTGTATTTGATCTTTTGGCCCGGTGCGTATCCACCAAATGGAATCGTTAGAGTCGAAATTACCGGTCCTGATGAACATGGCCAGCAACAAAAGTATTTAATATCTTCCCCTCGCAATGGAACCTGTTAAAAAGAACCCGTTATGTTAAAGTTATTAGAATTTACCGGTTGTGTTTCTAATTATCGCTTGCCAAAAATTCGGGTGACATATTGAGATTTAATTGCTTTAGCACAGTCAGAGGCTGCCGAAATACGTTGTCGAAACGAAATGGTCGATCGATTACGAGTGAAATCTCGTAACTAATATGTCCGTATTTCTCAACGCATGATGACGGCGACTGCATCGGAACTGGTATGCAAAAAGTGTAGGTGTGTGTTCCAGGGGGAAGATTTGAGCCAGAAAAAACTCTAGTGCGACTGTCGATGTAAGTTTCTTGGCCTCGAAAGTATTCCGTATAATACTCCGTCTTTCCATCGCGTTCTCGGGATTTTTCTTCCTCCCATGCCGTTTTCGCTTCACCCAGGAAATGAATGTATACTTCTACGGAAAGATAAGAGTAAATATACATATATTAGAGTACTTTATTTCAAGCATTAGAAGGAATATGCCCGTTGAGCCCCAGAGAGCTTTTATTTGCAGTAAAATATTAGGTACTTTTCAACGCTTAAGAAATCAAAGACGAAAAGGACGAAGCATTATTTGTGCTGGGTGAAGAAAAGTTGAGAACAAAATCAAATAAAGACAAGAAATCGGTAGAGGTTTATTTGGTCACTCAATAATGCTTATAAGAGCTAAGAGAAGAAATTGAGTATGCGATCCAACCATCATGGAAAAATGAATAAAAAAAATGGGACCAAAGGCAATTGATAGGTACTTTTCAAAACGAAGCGTTTGAAAGCTAAATTTAAACAAATAAAAAAAGAGAATGAACTTTTGATCTGCGCCTATAGGAGTATTTCGCGATCGAACCTTGACATTGTGTCGACAAAAAGAGAAGTCAAAAAACAAGGAGAGAGAAAAATCTAACGCGAGTGCATACCCTGCAGAAAAGTGGAGTACTCCAGGGTGTTGTCTGTGAGCGCTGTCAAATGTTCCAGCACAACTCTCCATTTATTTTCCTCATATTGCTCAACTAAGGAGTATTACAGGCCGAGAATAAATCAATTCTTACCTATTTAAGGTTAAAATATACAGTTGACCTGACATACGGAGATAGGTAGCTTGAAGTGGCTACCACTTAGGCCGTTAATCCGCCCACTGTGATACCAAGGAGGTTTTCTTATGTTTGTGTGAGTCTATGTCTTATTATGTAGCGTGCCTCTAACATGAGATTTTTTTGAAAAACCAGTGGTAGGCTTGGAACATTACACTCCGTTTCGCCCCTGCCGGGAATTGAACCTCGGATCCTGGGTTCAAGAGTATAGCACGCATCCCTTACGCTATCGCAGAGCCACTTGACCTGACCTAAATAGGTAAAAAGTACGTTCGTAGGCCGTCGATTTGTCGAAAATGGGGAATAGAATGGAGGCCGATTGACTGTAATAATAGGGCATAATAAAGCATTTCGTCTTTAAAGTTAGGACAATAAGATGGCAACGTATACGTACTTATTACTTCAATACTACAATGAACGAACTATTTTCTATTAAGTGCCTCTTATGAAATGAATATTAAATAACATATGGACCTCATTAAAAAATATTTTGCGATTCATAAACCCTAAAAGCATAAGCCAGCTTAGATTTATGGTGAAAGTGGTCCTTGTACTTCTTCATTTTTCAAGGGCTGTCTCAATGAAGGGAAAAAAGAAAGTTTTCTTTAAAACAAATTTTTTTCTTATAGACAAAAGAGTGGCCGAGGACCACAAAGTCGAATTTCGTTTTTTGTCGACTTGTATGTTGAAATAGCCAATATAACAACCCACTTTTGTACTTAATTTCACCGTAAAAGTCGAAAGGACTTACAAGTCGAAATTAAGACAAAAGTTTACTCGATCTGCATAAAAAAAATTTACCTAGTGTGGAAATCAAAGTTATGTCAATGCTAGGGCATTTAAGAGGGACTTTTCTTTTACTTTTTTTTTACCAAAAATAATCTTAAAAGTCGGATTTACTTGGAAGGCCTTGCAAGCCTTTAGGTACTCTCTCTTAAGACGGACACATTTATCGGTGCTGTAGGTGTCCGCTTAAGAGGTAACTATTTGCGAAGTAGGAACACTAGAGCATTCTCAAAAATTGTCCGTTTAAGAGAGGTGTCCGCTTAAGAGGTGTGTCCGCAAAGAGAGAGTACACTGTAATTTCAACCTCGAAATATAAACTTTGAAGTCAGGTCATTTTGAAGACAAAAATTTGGTTAAAAATAAGCAAAAATAGGTCGAATGGACTTAAGATTGGTAAAATTTCCCTGTTTTTCTAGTTGGATGTATGTTTTTGACAGACAGATTTAAGGTACATATTCCTTACTACGCCAACATTTTGACAAAGTTTTCGTTTCGCCTGGGAGCGGATTTGAACTCGAGACCCTTGGATTGTTAAGTGCGCTATCCCCTGAGCCACGACAGTCTGTACATTTTGTAAAGGAAATTTCCATGCGAATAGTTCCTTTCTACTGCCCGTTTCTCGAGCTCTTTTGTCTCTGGTGCAATATTCGGTGACATAGGGGTCAGTCAGCCCCGCTTTTACTGCAGGGTCGTTTGTTCAGCTTTCAGCCAACTCGCGATAAGAGAAGCAATCATTCAGTAATTTGTATGTGTTCATTTTTGTGAGAAATTTCTTTCGTATTTTCGTTTTCTCTTGTGCATTCTGCGATTACATAGGTATGTATCGAGAATTTTAACTACTCACTTCAAAAAAGATTAGCGAAATGAATTCCTAATTAGTTTTGAGATACATAGAGAATTAATTATATAAAATTAATTGATATTTTATGTTTAACTTGTGTTCTCTATTGGACACCTGTTGAGTCGTAAGAAGAGCGTAGCGTAGCTCATCAAAGAGGAAGCTACACTTTTCGCGGTTAGATTGTCGCATTTGCGTCTGGGTTCGCCTTCACTCTTTCTGATCGTTGGCGCAGAAGCAATTTTTTTTTCGACTCCCGCGTGCTTTATTGAGAGCCCACGTCAGTCTCGTGCAGCCGGTTGGTGCCATTGAAAAAGGGGTGCACGGGAATGGAACATCTTCGCCGATCATCATTACCACATATCTAACGTTTGGTTATAAGAAGAAGAGTAGTGAAACACAAATAAGAGAGAATTTCTCGTCCATATGAATACATACATATATGTATATACGAAATGCATTGTATTGAATGCGGCATAATAATATAAAGCCTTCGAAAATGAATGTCGGGTACATATATAATAACATATGTATGTCAGTTTCGAGCTTTTAAACGTGAAATGTGATCGTGCGGGTCCAGGCTGTTTGCCAAGTATGTACTTGATTCGTGTTTGTGTCGAGCCGGGTTTGAAAATGTATGTCTGCGTTTATCTTTTGTTCCAACCACAGTCGAATGGAGCAACAGATAAGCGGACATATGAAACGTCGATAAGTCTAAATCGGTTCACTTTTCTTCTTCTAAAAGATAATACTTCTCCCTATGGATCGGATTTGAATGCACTTGCCTGACCACCTTCTAGTTCTTCCTATGGCTACGTACCTCGGCATGATTTTTCGGATGTTGTGGTCAGTACGATCCGCCCATTAATTATCTCTCCGCTATAATAAATAGGCTCAGGACGGTCGAATTCAAAGACACAATTCGATGGCATTTATGTTTGACTTTGATTCTTGGATCTGAAAGGAAAGACCTGCAAAATAGAACTTTTTGTTCAATTATATTTGACGGCAACAAGTTGAAACAATATAAATATGTACACTCATATCAAAAAATTCCCATGAACATACGTTAAGTAACTAGAAAAAAGGTTTTTCCGGTACCACCAGTTCACAATCTCCTCAAGATTAAACGGAATTTTGTCACAGTGACTTATTTTGTGAGATGCAATTTCTCATTTAAAAGCTTTGTGGGTATTATTTATGTTTTGGTCACGTAATTCATACTTAGATTAGGAAAAAAATATTTTAATATAAAATCACACACAATTTGTATTCATTTGGCTTTTAAACGTTTTGAAAATTGACGCAAATATTCTGCGATCGTCATTCAAATCACTCTAACGGACCCTGAAGAACTGATAATGGGATCAGTTCTTATTTAACGTATCGGCAAAAAAAAAAAAAAACAGGTTCGAATAAAAATATGCGAAAAAATGCAGAGAACTGCAATAAAATGAGAAAGAATTTTGTTTCGCGACTCTCAAACGACAATTTCGCTTCCCATGTTTGAGTATAATATGAAAGTGTTCTCACGCGAAGCAGGCAAAATCTCTTGGAATAATATAAACAAATATTTTCATCGAACATTGCATAAAAAAAATTATAAGTACCTATGTATGTATACAATATCATTTAGCGCGCTCGCACTGCCGTTCTCATTTCGCCGCGTCGTTGGGGGATTTCAAATATCATTCTTACCCTGTAGAAGATTGGAGTAAACTGGGGTCTAAGCGAGTAGTCCTCGAGTAGAGAAAAAAGAACTAGTATGGTAGTGTCGCCTATTGTTGAGTCCTGAGCAAAAGTTTTAATACAAATTTGGTGAAGAAGGTAATTGTAATTGCAATTGATTTTTTTTTTTTCAATTACAAGTAATTGTAATTGAGTGTGTAATCAATTACATAAAATTAATTGAAGCATATACAGTAATAATTACATTTTTGAAGTATTGAAAAATATTTAAATATTTAAGTTACGGTTTTGAATTGTGATTTTGAAACGAGTCACTGTCTTACAGTTAGAATGCTTAATTGATACGCGGTGGAACCCGGGTTCGATTCCTGGCGGATGCCTTTTTAATTTTTTTTCATTTTTCAATTCAGCACAAGGATTCAGTTTGACTAAAAAAAAAACTGAAATTTTCATAGTAACGGGTGCGGACGGTTTTTTAAAAATTTTCAGCTTAGTTGGTTTTATTATAATATTATGAAGTTGAGAATATAAGACCGTCGGTAGTGTGCTTGATTTGTAATCCGACGGACGAGGGTTCGATTCTCCACAAAGTAAGAGTTTTTTTTTACTATCAAAGGCAAAATGAGCTATTTGTCTCAAAGCAGAGCCGTGCGCCTGGTCAACAATCCATTAATAATTATACCGTTAGATGCATATTTTTGTTCAACTTGGAGTCCCCTCCATACGGATGGAGCCTAATCTTTCTTTTTTTAGCTTCAGCGGTGCCTCAATGATCAATCGTAGGGTGACGGATCTTAGCTTTCCCCATGGAGCTGCTGACTCAATGTCATATCCACACTTATTATAATTATTACCCTTCAGTTTGGATACTACCTGCAATAAATCAATCAATCAACTTTGAAAAGGTACTTTGGCTCACCCATGATAAACTATTGAATTCACTGGTAGCTGGTAATCACCACTGGTTACCGTACAGATTACTGGCAATTCATTGCACTCATGAATTTAACACTGGCATGTCATTGGCGGTAATGATTTGCTTACTCTATAGATTACCTTTCATAAGTTAATTCATGGGTTACTGCTGATATCGATGTGGTGACTACAACTCACTAGCTATCTCACTAGCTATTATTCGCTACAAAATAAGGCAAACGAATTGAATTTTCATTACCTGCTTCATTACATCTCTTATATGAATTCACTAGTTACCTTCAACCCATGAATTCATTCAAGAAAAAAGACTAGGTAATTGTGAATGTTCGTACTGAAGGATAATTATTTTATAGATGTATGTGTATATACATATATAATTACTTGTAATTGAACTGCCCAGGTCTAGTCCCATTCGAGCTTTGGGTGAAACAAAAATTTTCGGTAAAAAACAAATTTCGGAAGCCACTGTTTTGCCCTCCCAGATTTCCAAGTTTTGGTAATTTAATCGGAGGTATTTTAATGTAAGCTCAGATTTAAAATTTCTCAAAAAATGCAGATCTACAGTTCTTGTGATTTCTATTACAGATTCTAGTACTGGGATACTCTTTGAATGCTTCTACTTCATTAGAGTATTTTATATACATATACTCTATACTGTATAGGTATATATTATATGCTCTAAGTCTCCATGATTCGAATATATAATATTTGGGGGATATGTGATTCAAGTTATGGAAGTTTGACAGTATTTCGTACTATGTACGCCATTCATATGAGGTATTTGACGATGGAACTTCCTTCCTGAAGTATAAAAAATAAATCTACGGCCATAATTTTGTAGATAGAAAACGATTTTAATGTTTTTTTTATAATTTTTTTTTTTTTTTGTATGAATTCGAAAAATGAATGTTCCAACGTTTTGATGAAGACGATCACGGTCGAAGACACATTGTTCCGCCCATCCTCCTACCCAATATTTATTTGATTTTTTGCTGCGTGGTATTTTTCGCTTTCGTTTTACTTTGTTCATTCTCTTCGGTTTTATCCTTTGATTTCTTCTCGGATTTCAAGTCTTTTGATTTCCCATCTTTCTTATATTCTTTAGATTTTTTATCCGCTTTCGAGTCTTTTGCTTTCTTTTTCGCCTTCAATTCTTTTTCCTTTTGCTTTTGTAATTCTTTTGCTTTCTTTTCCGCCTTTAATTTGTTTTCCTTATCCTTTTGTTTTTGTAATTCTTTTGCTTTCTTTTCCGCCTTTAATTTTTTTTCCTTATCCTTTTGTTTTTGTAATTCTTTTGCTTTCTTTTCCGCCTTCAATTTTTTTTCCTTTTGCTTTTTCAATTCTTTTGCTTTCTTCTCTGCTTTCTTTTCGGATTCTTTCATTGATTTAACTTCTTTAGCTTTTTCTTTTTTGGAGTCTTTTGATTTCTTTTCTTTTTTCGAGTCCTTAGATTTTTTATCCTTTTTTGAGTCTTTGGATTTTTTATCATTTTTCGAGTCTTTTTTCTTACTCTTCTTTTTCTTTTTATCGGTTATCGTTCCCGGACGGTCAAGAGCAGATTTTTTAGCATGATTTCTAGCTTTCCTCTTGAATCCGAGGCACACACACTTTAGACGTTTTCTTGCCCCTTTATTGAGGCAATCTTCTTTGCTTTTGCTTGCTTTAGGATTATGAATTGTGACAATCAGATCCCTTACAACGTGCATCATTGTTAGTTTGCTTTTCCAGTTCTCCTCTTGCACTACCTTCAGCAGAACTTCCCCCGTCTCCAATGAAACATTCGGATGATAAATGGGTGTTAAAAACTTAACTTTGGGCGGGCAAAATGGATAGTTTTGCGGCAGTTTGAATTGCACCCGCCAGGCTTTTTGATTGTACGGCTCCTTTTGGGGAACCAACAGCGCGGTCCATATGTATACATTTTCGCATGGGTGTTGAAGATTAAGAAGTACTCTTGAATTTTCGGAATATTCTTTGAGCATCCGGAATTCACTCATTATTCTGATTAGAGATCTATGAAGAAAATAATTCAATTTTTGAAGACTTTTTTTTTTAATTGTGAGAGGACATACCTGATTTTAAATACCGATGGCGGAACCGGACATGTCTGTTTCACTGGCTTATTTTCTTTTATGGAAGGTTTTTCTTCGACTTGGGTCTTACCCATTCTTAATAGATGATGGACAAACAGATGACGAACAACGGGTAAGAGGATGATGTGTATTTTGTCAATGCGAAACAGTGAAAGAACTCCCGTTTAGGTATATAACAAAAAATTTAAACGACTAAAATTTAATAAACATTTAAAAACACTAAGTTTGAAGCGTGTACTTCAAAGTATTTGTATTCAAAATAGTCATACTTTAATCGATCATATTTATGCCTACTTTGTTAAGACACAAACGGGCTTAAAAATGTTACATTTTCTTCTATTTTATATTCAAGGTGTATGTTAAATACACCTTGGTTTATATTGTTTGCTGGATCACTCCTTACGAGTCTAAAAATAATTATGCAAATCTTATTATCTTAACTTAAATTAGGAAGACTCTGACGGCTTGCGTGGCGCAGTTGGTTGAGATGTCAACTTACGATGCGAGAGGCTCTTGACTCAAATCCCAGTTCGATTGTGGATGTTTGTATTGTCTTACTTTCCTCGTGATATCATAACGGGCTAATAAGAGGCCGATGTGTGTCATTCTTCATGGTGATAGCGACACTTAAAAATATGCAATAAAACAAGGTTCTAAGAAAACCTAACAGGTTGGCTGATAACTCTCCGGTCTGACACATAGATGGCGTCGCTAGTATTAAATGCATATTATTTTTATATAGTGGCAACCTTCAAATGATTCGTGTCAAAATTTGACGTCTGTAAGTCAATTAGTTTGTGAGATAGAGCGTCTTTTGTGAAGCAACTTTTGTTATTGTGAAAAAAATGGAAAAAAAGGAATTTCGTGTTTTGATAAAATACTGTTTTCTGAAGGGAAAAAAATACAGTGAAGCAAAAACTTGGCTTGATAATGAGTTTCCGGACTCTGCCCCAGGAAAATCAACAATAATTGATTGGTATGCAAAATTCAAGCGTGGTGAAATGAGCACGGAGGACGGTGAACGCAGTGGACGCCCAAAAGAGGTGGTTACCGACGAAAACATTAAAAAATTCACAAAATGATTTTGAATGACCGTAAAATGAATTTGATCGAGATAGCAGAGGCCTTAAAGATATCAAAGGAACGTGTTGGTCATATCATTCATCAATATTTGGATATGAAAAAGCTCTGTGCAAAATGGGTGCCGCGCGAGCTCACATTTGACCAAAAACAACAACGTGTTGATGATTCAGAGCGGTGTTTGCAGCTGTTAACTCGCAATACTACCGAGTTTTTGCGTCGATATGTGACAATGGATGAAAACATGGCTCTATCACTACACTCCTGAGTCCAATCGACAGTCAGCTGAGTGGACAGCGATCGGTAAACCGTCACCGAAGCGTGGAAAGACTCAAAAGTCCGCTGGCAAAGTAATGGCCTCTGTTTTTTGGGATGGGCATGGAATAATTTTTATCGATTATCTTGAGAAGGGAAAAACCATCAACAGTGACTATTATATGTCGTTATTGGAGCGTTTGAAGGTCAAAATCGCGGCAAAACGGCCCATATGAAGAATAAAAAAGTGTTGTTCCACCAAGACAACGCACCGTGCCACAAGTCATTGAGAACGATGGCAAAAAATTCATGAATTAGGCTTCGAATTGCTTCCCCACCCACCGTATTCTCCAGATCTGGCCCCCAGCGACTTTTTCTTGTTCTCAGACCTCAAAAGGATGCTCGCAGGGAAAAAATTTGGCTGCAATGAAGAGGTGATCGCCGAAACTGAGGCCTATTTTGAGGCCAAACCGAAGGAGTACTACCAAAATGGTATCAAAAAAACGGAAGGTCGTTATAATCGTTGTATCGCTCTTGAAGGGAACTATGTTGAATAATAAAAACGAATTTTGACAAAAAAATGTGTTTTTCTTTGTTAGACCGGGGACTTATCAGCCAACCTGTTATATAGCTCGAAAGCTCTTTTCAGACAGGCCTCTCGACAAATATGTTTGAAATTCAAGAGCACCAACAATTCGTGAAACCCAATCAACCCCAAAAATCGGTTCACAACATCTGTTCTTATCTTTCTTAGTCTAAAAATCTTACACAACCCACATCTTTGTCTCTTACAAAGGCATCACCAAGATCATCCAGCGGTAAATGGCCCCCTGATGTCATCGCTGAAGTCAGGTTGACTTTGGAGCCGGAACGCATGCGATTTCATAGGACATTTTGTATGGCATTCGTACAGGAGTTGGACAGTGATTTCACCGGTGACTTGTCATCGTGAGACTAGAAAATGTCACTGGTAGCTCCTATGGGGTGCGATGGCGAAAAAAGCATTTGAGAGCAGCACATTCTCTTATCTCTCTAAATGTCAATTTATAAGAACCAATTGAAAAGTCCCTTCTTTGTCTTCTCTTTGAATATTTCCAAAATTTTAAAATCTATTTTTAACATTTTTGGTTCGCCTCAGCAGATGACCGATCTTCTTATTTACAATTTCAGTATCCATGAGATTCAGCCATGACTGGGCACCTCTACGATACTTCCCCAGGTTCAGCGTGACATGTCACTATATGTCCGTAAATCACTGATTACTTTGTCCTGCATTAGATATTTCCCTGCTGGGCAGATATTATTCTATTTTTGTAACAATGTATATATGTATGTGTGTGTATATCGTTCAAAGAGAATCCTTAAAACACCGAACTAAAAAAAAAGAAAGCTTATCTCAGACTTGACGAAAATCCTATTATTGCTATCAATTCAAAGCTTTAAACTTCAAAATGGCTTACGTCATAGATCCAGCAATCCACTTATGACCGTCTATGGCGAGTATGGAAAAAAGTTGTCATAAGCTTTTGTCTTCCTCCTACAGTGATTTGATGTATTCAAATGGACAAGAAGCCCCCAAAAAAAGCTGATGTGTCTTTGGCATTTGTACCTTTTAATCCTGTAATGTTGCCAACAGGACGAATATCTCGACATGCACTCTTTCCTCTAAATCGGTTTTTGCAACTTTGATGGGAATTTCTTCTTTTCATCATGATTTATTAAAGTCAATCGATGGCCATTTCTCAATTTTTCAAGAAGAAAAGCTTCGATGGGAGAAAAAACACATGGTGACGGCACTCGATGGTGACATTGAAACCAAAAAAGGCTTGGACTTGTATTTCTATTTTTATTGAAATCTTCAATATGGGAGATATAAACATAGGTCAGTAAGAGTAGAGAATTAAGAGGTTTAAAAGGTTTAGCCGAATGCGGCATATTTAAAAACAGCCCCGATTCTGAATATTCCCGGAGAACGAATTCCTGGGGAATTGACTTTTCTCGAGACGTAAACTTATTATTTTTTAAATATTTTGGGGAAGCAATTTAATGGGGAATGGGTATTTGACCCATGCCCATAATTTTCCTGACCCTATCTATTTAAAAAAGGATAATTTTAGTATCGAGAAAGGTGAATTCCCCGGGAATTCGTTCGCCGGGAATATTCAGAATCTGGCTGAATATGTTTGATTTAAGAAACCGTAGTTTTATGTTATGAAGTTTCCTTGAAATATCCTTGAAAATCTTTTATTAGTTTTTGCCTTGTTAATTTTATTCCGTTTACTAGAAGCAAAGTGGATTCAAAACAATTTAAAGGCCTTTATCAGAAATTAAGAAAAAATCCTCCAAGTCTTTCAAAGCCTAGAAAACTCTCTTGCCAGTGTCCTTTCCGCATTATTATGTCCTCACTAAATACTTCAAGTTGAAAAGGTTTCCAAGGAAAATTTCGTTTAAAGTCTTAAGTCTGAAATTGACATTGCTTAGTGACGTGCTTAGTTAGGCAAGGAACAAAGCGGGTTTCACCTCATCTTATTTTCGGAGTGATCATATTTATGAGTCTGATATAAGTCCGAAAAACGTTGAAAATATGAGGCTCAGTGTATGTCTGAATTGGCGCAAGAAGAGAAATACATCCTTTTCGGATTCCCAGGGGAAATTCTTATGAGACCTAATAGTCCAATTATGACTAATAAAAGTAGGCAGGGTCTGATCTAGGCGCTCGAAAACAAGGGACAAACAAAACAAGCAATACAGGTGCATATGTAGGTATATAATTTTGGGTCCATTAACAGGTTATCAGCCCGATTCTGAATATTCCCGAGGAATTTACTTTTCTCGAGAGTAAACTTCTTATTTTTCAAATATTTTGGGGGAATAAATTTGATGAAGAATGGGTATTTGACCCATACACATTATTTTCCTTTCCCTATCCACTGTTGCCAGATTTTTGGGGGAATATTCTCTTTAACTTCCCAAGATAAGGCCAAAATGCCTTAAAATTTAATTTTAATATCTTCTAAAAACAAAAACTTGATCCCATAATAATTTCCCTGACCAAGTTTCTGTGCAGAAGACTCCACTAAAGATCATAAATGTGTTTTAATTTAGGGAATATTCCCCTAAACTGGCAACAGTGTCCCTATCTATTTAAAAAAGGAGAATTTTAGTCCCAAGAAGAAGGTACAAGTAGAATTAAAAGGTTTTTTAAATTGTTTTTAGTTCTTCGTCTGTTGCTTGGAGGGAACGGAGGAGTGTCTGATTTCCCCCTCTGAACCCGCAAATATAACTCCTATAGGACTCATAATATTTGCTAGATTCGTTCCCTTTTTTCTATGGGAGTGAGATGCATTCATCTATCTATCTATCTATCTATCTATCTATCTATCTATTCTATTTTTTTTTTACCAACTTGGTCCCTTTAAAACTTCTATCGTTATGATGCAGAGTAACGTTTAGGGGTGAGTTGCAGAGGTAAATAGATGTGCATTAATTTTTTATTATTATTTTTTTCCTCCATATTTGTCCCCGTCCCTTCGGAAGTTCCATTCATTCTAGATTAATACGTTCCATCACTAGTTTCATGATGTTTTTTGCTCTGATTTTTGCACCAACGTCATTTGCAACCTTCAGCATTTCATTTATCAATTACAAAACTTTTTATTAAAATTGCTACTGAACTTTTGTTTGTAGGCAGTCTGTTTTTTCACGGTCAATATAACCACCGATTCATAAAATGGTAATTTCACTAAGTGGCTTGGGTTTTGTTGAGTTTGATGGAAAAAGAGTGTATCCAACGGAATGTATTTTAACAAAAGTTTTTAATAAGCTAGAGTAGTACACCACTTGAGGTACATAGCTGACGGTGTCCGATACAATGAGAGGGAATTACTTTCTCAGCGAACGAGAAGAAAGTGACCGGTTGATAAGAAACTTTAACCGAACAATTGTGTTTCTTTCTTTGCTTTTAACCTCCTTTCTTTCCTTTAGGATCCAATTACAAGTGGAAAGATAGTTTTTTGTCAGAAAGTTTTCGGTAAGCACTTTTTACTTTGTATTGCCTTCGTTTTGCTTCGCACAAAAATTCCACTTTTTATTGATATTAAAAAGAGGAAAAACACAAACACAAAAATGTAATCATTTCGTGATTTTCCTTTCGACGTCAAACTCGAAGATAAACTAGCATGGAGAAACAAAATCGAGCAAGAGCCCGTGACTGCAAGACTTACGTCATTTTATAAAAGCTGCAATTTTTTCAGCGCATGCTTCCAACACAGATAGGAACGATGGGGCTGTTATGAACTTTGGGTCATCGCGGCTTTGGCAGATAAAAGGTAGCAAAGCTGTTTAAAATACCGACTTAATTACGTCAAATTATAAAGGATTGTTTTCTTATAGGTTTCTTGGGTATAATAGTAAAAATCGCTTTCTCCATTTCAGACACTTCTAATCGTGGTAACCCCCAGCCAGACATCCTTAAACTTAAATTAATTGTTACTTTACTTACGTCGTGGTATGAAATCTGAATTGCATACATGACACTTCCTAGCTATAAGAAGATGTTTTCTCAACAGCCAGACAGTTTCGATAGTTCTCACCCCTAGCCAGACAAAAAATTTTAAACGCGTTTCTCGTATATAAAAAAATAAATTAACTTTAATCATTTTATTCATTTTCATTATTATTATCGTAATCGGTATCTTCACAGTCGTCCTTGCTACTCCACTGCGTCGTTTGATATAAAAATGTAATACATAAAGACATATTTTATTTTTGATTTGGGAGTACCAACGTCCTTTGCTACAACTATATCATGACAACTCCTATTACTGACACGAAAATCCATTTTTCCATACAATACAAGTCGGAGCTGTATACGAAGCTCTACACCCCTTTACATTAGTTTTTTATATTTGGTGGAAGTACTAGTTGCCTCGGGGCAATTTACCTCACGCTTCCTAGAGGGTATGTAATAAGCTTTGAGCTCTGCTGTGTTGACAGTCAGATTGTAATGTCGATGTGTGAGTTCGCCTGTACACAAATCGTGGTGAAAGTCCCCTGTAGGAAATGTCAATAGTGAATCTATGCTCTTTCTCTACTGACTGCGTCAACAGTACTACTGATCAGTTATACCCGTCGCAATGCTATGCGTTATTGACATTTAACATTGAGTTGTCATTGATTGTCAACAGTAGACCGAAAAACTATTGACGTCGGTACTATTATGTAGACAAAAGGAGTACTCTTTCGCTTTAAAAGGAGACACGTTGTTGACATGGTCAATAAAGATGAACTATTCCTCTTGACAGTAAAGTTACTCTAATGACACCGCCTATAAATACTGTTGAATTTAGAATTAGTTCTCTTGTCCATATTGACGTCAATATAGACATGGGCCATATGGCGACAGGCTTCTTGCAGGGTCAGTTTATTTTATGTGAATGTGTTAACTGTGGGCAAAGTCAGATTGTGAATGGGAAAAGTCGGTTTATACAAGCTCCTCTCATCCGTCTTAGTGATTTTTCCCGCAAATAGGAGGTGTCGCTTGTAATAGATTTTTCGTTACTTCGGATGTAAAAGGCGTAGAAGCTTCAAATTTGCAACATAGGTAGTGCGCCAATAATGTCGGGACGCTGGGTATTTCAAATTTGGGCTTGACCGACTTTAGCTTTCTTACTTGTTTTACATGTGTGTTGGTCTAGGAAATATTCTTGCTTATTTAGTACGTAGATTCATTAAAGAAGGAAAAATTATGGCCTACTTTTCGAATTAATTAATTAATTTTTCTGAAGTTTTCATTCAATTTTTAAACTGTCATATCAAATACATACCATCACGTCTTCGTAGAGCATTTTAAATGAAATGAGCTCTGACACTTATTACATGGAATGGAGTTGCTGCTAGCTAATTTTAATGGTAAATCTTCCAAGCAGACCATGCGGAAGACCAGATGCTACTTCATTTTTGTTTTCCTATGTTCGTGTTGTTGATACAGAAATATTGATGTGCCTGACCCTTAAATGAGTTCTCTTTTATTCAACATTTCCATTAAAGACTCTCATTTTGAAGAAATCACATCCTATTTGTTGTTCACGTCGATTTGTCACTGTAATTTTTCGGAGCATACTTTCGAGAGTCACAAACGTCTTGAGGGACCAAAAAAAAAAAACATTTTCCTCGGAAAAATATGTTCTTAGTCCTCGCGCAAACTAAAAGAGCTCAGAATCTTAATAGAGCAATAAAAATTCCCTGCTTATGTCGATTATATCTAAGTACTTTGCATTATACACTTAATATGGGAATGCATTGCCATAACAGCGCCAAAGGCAAACCAGCAACTTCAAATAAATGATGTTGAATTAAGTTGTAAAGGGCAAGACGGGCACCCCTACGGTGAACACTAATTTAAAGTGGTTTTAATGCCGTGATTTCGTTAGGAGTTTTTGGATTAGGGTGGTATTGGTGAAATAAGGCACATTTTTGAAAATTTTTTTCTCAGCTCTAGTTTTGGAGCTACAATGGATTTTGTGAAAAATCTTCATTTGTTCATACTTTTACGGAAAAAAATAGATAATTAGCGCTTAAGTACCTTATTATGGTTAGTTTCGTATCAAAGCCAATACCACTATCTATCAAACGATGCTTTTTTCAAGAAAATACAGCTTGTTGTTTTGGAGGAATGGGCTTCGCAATTGTGAAAAATGGGAAATTTTTTTTTTCGATTTTCGGAGTTTATTTGTCCTGTTGTGACCTGAGAGAATTTTAAAGAAAAATATTCTTTCTTAGTTTATGGCTTAGAAGGTGCTTCTTAATACTAGGACTCCAAGCTGAAATTTTTGCGGTTCATATACAATATTTTGGTTTTCTCTTAGTGGATGCCAAAATTTCAAGTAGTGATATCTCGGAAACTACTGGGAATTTTCAGGGTTTTTTGTTATTTTTGAAGTTTTTTGTAAAATATTTTCTGGGCGGGAAAATAAAGCCGTTATATGTTTTTGAATAAAGTACATTTATCGGGTTTAACTGTGTCAAAATGACATTTCCTACAGGGTTTTTGAAAGATTTTCTTTTCTAAATAATTCCTCAGATTCTAAAGAAAATTCCAATGGAGAAAATACCTGGAAAATTCCACACTTTCCCCCTATTTGAAGCACTTTTTCATTTTCCTTATCCTTGGCTGGAGGCTCAAAACATAGCATACTTACAGGCGAAGTTTCGGAAAAGACTATTAGCCCGATTCAAAATATTCCTGCGGATTTGAAAAAAAAATGCACCCATTCTTTGCACAATAGGAAAGTTCATATAAAGGAACCAAGTATTTTGAAGCTTTTTAAGCAAAGGTCATCATATTGATAAGATTTGCGAAGGACGTCCCCGAAGTGAAATACATTTAAAAAAATTGTTCTCAGTGTAAGAAAAATAAATTTTTATTTTTGATTCCCTGTTTTATAAGCAATCAATTAATGAGATTTTGAGATATAAAATTTTGAAGAAAGGCGAACTTAAAAGTGGTTTTCAACGATATCTTAAGGACACTTGGCAACAGGAATCTAAAAATCGGTTCGTAGAGTGTGAATTATATAGTAAAAATTATAATATTTCTAGATAATTCCTGTATATTTTGTTTGTTTAGGGTCGTAATCGTTAACACCGTTTAAGAACTTCAAAAGTTTCAATTCTCGAATATATTAGCTCTGTTGCCGTACTGCACGAAACTGCCCAAAACTGCCATATTTTATGGAAAACTGTTACCGCATCTCACGATTGAAAGTTTAACCGGCATGTCATAGAAATTGTCAAATTTTTTATTTTTTTTATAGATTATTGAACTTTCATGTACCCTAAAAACCCTTTCCAGAGCATTTCTACACAATAATTTTATATCCAGACTACACATACATATAACTATATTCTTATGTTCAAATGAGTAAGGAAAAACTAAGTCCAAATTCGATCGTCATGATCCTTGGACCGATTGAAATTTTTGACGATTTTGCAGTTCAGTTCTGTGACATCCTCATAAACCTTCAAAAAGTTGAAATAAACTAAGTTGAAGTCACCGTATGCATCCCCCATGCAAGAGGAACCGAACTACCTTAACTATAAAAAATAAAAATAAGAAAACGTTGAAGGGAGCATGTCACGACACTTAACGACAAGGTGCTGTAATTACATTTCAAAACAAGTCGGTATAAGGCAAAGATGCTCCTATGACTTCGGTCAGTGAGTGACAACACTATGAGGGCAACAATGTTGCACCGCAGGACTGTAATAAATCAAAGAATGAGTAGCAAAAACAACCACATGTCGAAGGTGAGGAAAAAAAAAAACCGAAAAGGTGACAATAAAAAAGACTTAAGTCATTAAAAGATTCTGTTCAATTAATTCGGCGACAATAATTTCACACGTCAATGGAAATTAATCGAAAAGTGTCAGTAGTCTTCTAAAAATGTTTATAAAATCAAATTGACTTTTAATCATCAATTTTAATAGCATTTTAAATGAATAAAAATTACTCCTTTTTCTTTCATATTTTATATTTAATAAATTAAAATAATGAATACGTTCGCAGAGTGGTTTCAACTCGTTGCACGCAACATTTTCATTCATAATTTGCCTTAGCAGCATGCTGCTAACGAGCTGTGTTCGTTTTTTTGCTAGCAACAAGGTGCCAACGCACCTACGTCAGCAACCTACGTTCGGTTGCAAACATGTTTCAAACGCATGCTCTTGGGCAAAGGATACTTCAGCTTCGGCGTATCCTGTTGCTGTTTTATTCTATATTAATGTTGGTTTTTTTTCCATTTTTTTTTCTTCTTCTTCGGCTCGTGCGTTTTGACAACTTCGTGCGAAGTGCTTTTCACTTCATTCCGAATATAAAAACAAGCGTCGTTGATGGTGCTTTCTGAGTTTAAAACACATCGTCCGCCTGTTGCGTTCCTAATCGAGAAACCACTGCGAGAACAATAACAAGAAGAAATCTCAAAGAAAAACCGTTAAATTGAAATTCGTGCTCCTTAGATTTGAGTCGTTACGTTGCGTTAGATCAATTCTTACGGATCCAACGGTAAATAAACGTTTGTTGATTCTAATCAAGAAATTTCCTGTTAACTTTTCATTGATTCCCGCGTGTGAAAAATTTAAATAAAATTACATTTTTTTGTCGCTATTTTTTTTTTTGCATCGTGAGATTTAGAAATTAAAGAAAAGAGATTAGAAGTTAAAGAAAGAATAAAAGAAGTGCTTGAATTATTTGAAAAAGAGAACGAAATACTTTATTGGAGAAGAGATTTTACGATTGCTATTTGCATTTTAACGAAAAGGAAAACATAATCGTTTCTTTGAATTAGCTGTGAAAAAAAGAAAAAGATTCGTTTGAATTAAAACATAAAAAGTTCAATTAATTTATTCATCGTTTCTTGAATTTGAGAAAGAAAAACCTATTGGTGAGTAGGTCATTTAATTTAAAGAAGAAGAATTAATAATAAAGAAGATTCATTTCATTGTCGTTCACAGGGATGTTTTAAAGAGATCAAAAGACCAAGTTTGAAGTTAAATGCTTTGATAGGGACAATGCCAAAAAATGCATTAAAACACATTGTACACTGGGCATTGGAAATTTGTATTAAACCCTTATCCTGTATTTCAAGAAAATGTCAAAAAAAAAAATTCCACTCTCATGGCATGAAATATAAATCTCAGAGTGAATCCTTCGAATATTTTTTTTTAATATTTCGTGCTATTTGAATGACTTGGAAAAAAGGTTAATTGGAAAATCTATTGGAATTTCAAACGGCTTGCACGATTTTTTACCCATAAATACAGGATAAGGGTTAAAAAAATTATTAACCAGTCTTACGGTCGAACTTTGTTCCGACGTTAAGCAAAATTTTCTTTTTATTTTTTTTTAAATATGCCGATTGAATGGTCCCAAATATCACTAGAGTTTACATAATTATTTTGGCAGTATATCTAAAGACTTTTTTCTTATGGACTTTGGATTTCTAAGCACGAAAAAAATATTTTAAAAAAATTGTATGGAAGCATTGCAGATTTTTTGAGCAGAACTCGACAGTAAATCATTAGACTGAACAAATTATCTCTTAAATTATTGGTAGATAATTAACCCCTCTAAAACTTCTCCCTACAACGTTTTAAGATCGGTCAAGTAGAGAATATTATCTCAACCTTTAACCTTAAAAGACAAAAATTTTTAGAAAAAAATTCTTAAAATTTTTCATTCACCGGCATCTAAAAAGTCGATCGCATGAAAATTATTATTATTTATTTTTTTTTTACTTGTTGTATTTAAAGTCGGTTCCTTAGCCAAATGTCCAACAGAAAAGTGCCTTTCGTGTTCCGACGAAATAAAAATTAATTACACTGTGGTAGTCGAAAAAAAGACAAGACCAAATTTAACGGTTTCCCCCTATTCCGGGTACAAGGAATCAAACTGCATCATTCGTTATTTGAGTTATCGGCACGCCTTCATGCAAAAAATAATGTACTCTAAGCTAACACCAAAATGTACTCTAAGATATGCCAAGCAATTCTTCCGAAAAACACTGTTATGATAAAATGCCGCATTAGGGAGCTATACACAAATCAAACTCAAAAATCATCTACTATTTTTTTATATTTAAAAAAATTTGTTTCTTCTATTTATATGAAAAATCCCTGAAGTATGCTTCGAAATATTTAAAAACTAACAAAAATTGTCACTTTTTAGAAAAAAATTCTTAAAAATTTTCATTCATCGGCATCTATTAAACCGATCGCATGCAAATTATTATTATTTTTTATTTTTTTGTTGTCGGTTCGTTTACCAAAAAAATTGAGATCTTAGAAGGCCAAAGTCCAAAGGAAAAGTGCCTTTTGATGTTCCGAAGGAAATATTTTATTATTTGTAAGCTAGTGTAATTGTTTAGATGAATGTCCAGATTTTATAAAAAAAAAAAATTTTACTTTTTCCCATGTGGAGGTGTTCTTTTGGTGAAGATCAGTGAAAAATTGGCAAAGAGTGGAAACGAAAAATGTGAAGGTGTATTTTTAAAAATCCCTGGGAATTTTGGAATGTCTTAGTAGGAAGACTGTGAGATTAAATCGTGGTAGTATTAATAATTTGATTTGTTCCTCATATGAGGAAAATGTCTCTAAAGAGTGAATCCCTTTTAGGTAGAGGAGACCATAGAGCTAGAGAGATAGGAAGAAAATGTCAAAATTGAAATAATTTGTTTTTAAGTTCTGGACAGCTTTGAGCTGATTTAAAGAGTTAGGAAAATATGGAAAACGGGTAGCTTTCCCTTTTTGTTCTCCCTTTTGATATCATAGAAAGAGAATGCTGAGTTATGTCCCATACGTTTATGTACTTCCAACGTCTACTGGCCCGAGAAGTAGGTGTAGAAAATGAAGTGAAAATCTTGGTCTTCAGAGGACCCATATCTCAACATAGGTTTGAGACAACTAATAGGACCTATTGGAACACTCAATGCTTCAAAAGGCTGTTATATTAAACCCAGTACAGCTTTCCTTTCGAAATAATTGCCTCAACTGGAAATAATGTCTATTTGACCTTTATCGCAACCAAATCCAATAACATCCCAGTGCAAAAAAAATTAAAAAATAAAATCTAAATAAATTCACTAGATATTATTTTATTATACTTTCCGTGCGAATAATTAACACCACCGAAAGAAACTTCCCGGAATTTTCCCCTATAAACGTCAACAATGATTCGCATGCCTTCCGGTTGCTTCAGAAAAAAACTCTCCATTAAAAACAAAAAACTTCGAGGCAACTTCTGAAAGTCCTGCTGTTGAAATCCCATTTAGTATTCTACTTCCTTTTATAACTAAGTCACCCGAATAATAAAGCAGAAAGAAATTAACGGAAATTTCAAGAACTTGTCGAGACGTTGGGCGTTGGAAAAAAAAGATTTTCAACACTCAAAAAAGAATTGTAAAAGTTTTTCTCTCTTTCATTTTTTTTGTATTTTTTTTTTTACGCTTCCCGTTTTATTAAGTTTTATAAAGTATTTTGCACGTTAAATACCATCCGTGCCCTTGAAAATTTGAACTCAAAAATTTTAATTGAATTCCTTGCGTTCCTTGAATGTGTTTCCTTTAACCCTAAAAGAGCGTACCTTGGGAAAATATGCGAAATCCTTTTCACTTTATTTACCTTTCCCATTTGTGATAATTTCAGCACAAAGGTAAATATTACTTGCCAATTTATTGTATTTTGTTCGAGCCTTTTGTGCAAAAAGGCGACAGCCCTAATAAATTAAACGAATCTTACATTATTTATCATTGAGCAGGAATAAACAAGGAGAAAATAATTTCCCTTCGTTCTTGTCAGGCTCTATTGTTTGTTCTTTTGATTTTCCACATTAGTTAATTAGGGAGAGACGTCTTCTGTTAGGTAATTTCAATTGATCGTCTTTAAGAATTTTGCGACAGTAAAAAGGTCACAGACTAACAGATTTTCAGTTTAGTTTTCCCTTGAAAGGCAGCTTTAAATGGGGGCGTGGTTCATCTCATTCTTCTTTATCTTTGTTACTTTGAGGGATTCCAATGAATGGCTTGAAAGAAAAACTGTAGAAAAATTCACTTTTAATTGGCTTTTAGCATGGATTATAGTGAAATCTGAACTCTAATGAAAGATGTTCACAAAAAAGAGAAAATATAAATTACTTTAACTTGTTGTTTTTGGGAAAACTCGAACTTGCATGAGCGGACGACTCTCGTAAGCCGATTAAAGTTATGCACACTCAAGAGAGATTTCATTGCATAAGGGTTTGAGGCAATCAAAAAAGTTGAAAGTGCAGAAAAGGTATTTTTTAATAAAAATCGCGGAAATCATCTGAAAAATTATGGTTTTTGTATTAAAAAATGTTATATCAAAATAATTGAAGTAATCGTTTTGATTGCGTATACATAATATACGTGTAACATTGCTCATACGTCGGGTGAGCTGCACGTTTACCGCAGCATATCAATACTGAGAGCATCCATATGCACTAGCAATTTTTTGAAAATCTCACTGTTGTTCTACCCAATTAGAAAAAAACTTTTTTTTATATGACAGCAAATACTTAGAGGTATTTGAAAAAAAAATTTTTAGACTGGCGTCAAACTGGGAATACACTGAAAAAAACAGTTAAAATTTAATTTTTAGTTTTGTGAAAAAATTTTCTTAGTGTAAAATTGAAAAAAAATTTTCTTAGATTCCGTGTTATATTACCAATTGGATAACGTTTGTTTCATCTTTCTATCTTAATTAGTTTTTGAGATATAAAAATTTAAAAAAAGGCTTACTAAAAAAGGTCTTTCAAGGATATCTCAAGGACTTTTCGAAATAGAACACTAAAAAGTCGTCCCTTCAGTGTTTTTAGATGCAACCTATCGAAAAATCAACAGTACTTCCAAATCCCTTTCAGGGTGCCGTATACCTTTGCTCAACCGGCAAGACCCTTTAGGAGCACTATATTAAATACTTATTATTATTATCCAACAAAAAATGGTCTAAAATAATTGGTGTGAAAGATTCAATGAGAAATGCTATCATTTATCTTTAATGCCGTTAAATCGAGCTCTACTTTGGCATCTCACACACCAAGGTACCTTGGTCAGAAAGAGAGATAATTTATCTGGTTGGAAAATGGATCAGCGGCCGAAAATAGATAGAATAAGAATGCCAGAAGTATAAGATTGGCCTCCGGCTTTTTTCATTCCAGTTTGGCTATTACAAAAATTTGGTAGCGACAACTTTAAAGCGGCCAGCTTTCATTGAGTGAATACGCGGCAGCATTAAAGAAACTAAGTATTTCAGTCCTCTTTTTAATACCACCGAAAAACAAATCATTCAAATTTCTTTGTAGCTTTTTAATCTATAAGGTCCTTTCGTTAAAAGCACCTACGTCAATTTACATTTTTAAAAGAGCGCTTTTAAGGAATAAATATTAGCCATGCTCTACGTTAATTCTCATTTTCTTTTTTGGGAGGATTTTTCTTTCTATCCGCTTTATGGGTATATTCTTTCCCATGAGAAAAAGGTTGAGTCCTTGTTGCTGTAAGGCTGTAATCTTCCAATCAACCTGTCGCTTCGGCTTGTCGTTGTTAATTTCCACAATTTAATGAGATTCATTATTAGTGGAAATTTATTAGGAGTAATTTCTTTCTTCTGCGGGAATAATAGAAAAAGGTCTTCGCGTTGGTTTTGGTTAGCATCATTTATTATGAGCTGAAAGGCTCTTAATGCCGAAAACTAAGTATGAACAATCGAAAGGATTTTTGTTTTTTTTTTCTTACTAGAATTCTGAAGAATGAACAATAAAAAGAATACAAAAGTGTGAACATGCAATTTTCGTGTTATTGATTTTTTTTATTAAGAACTTTAGAGAAAATAGGACATCAATTAATTATAAGTTCGATGGAAGCATCGAGAGGCGAAAAGTTTTGAAATGAAATATTGTTCATGGAATTCTCGGCATGTGCTTACGATAAAAGGCTATTCATTATTTGTAGAAATGGAATTACTTTATTGTTAACCGAAAAATTTAAATCAACTGGGAATACATTGAGAGTCTTTCGGCCAAAGTTATTTCGTGTGATAAAAGCACGCGCTGTGATTCTTTTTAAGTTTAACGAGCCGTGCTAATAAAGCCCTCAATCTTCCTGCCTACTTATTTCGATGCGAAGAGTTATTTTGTTTGGGTGATATTTGTTTTTATTATTGAATCAATTTTTGATTTTTCCCCCTCGTTTTCAATGATGATTCTATGCGGCAGGAACTGTGAAGCCATCTTCTGTTGGCCGATGATTTTCAATCAGAAGTAAATCCCTCAAGTTTGGTAACAATAACTTTCTATTAATCCTTTTGTGATTGAAGGGAATAACAAAAAGTGTCTGATTGACGCACTTGAGGTTATTGAATTTTATTCAGAAGAGGGGGCCTAAGGTAAAATCAACTCACTGGGCCAATCTACACGTCAATGTGACAGTCAATTGAGTAGCCAATGATGAAGCCTTTCATTGACATTGTGAGCGAATTTCGATTTTGACATTTATTCATCTATTTCTGTCAGTGGCGCACCCAAGGGGTATATTTGGGGGCTCCAATCCCCTCCGATTTGCAAGGAATGAATACGAGAAAACAATTTTCACATCATAGGAAGTTTGTATTGCTTAGAACCGCTGCGGAAAAAATTTTCTTGCTTGCGTCTCTGATTTCTGTAAATAAAATCGACGCGATTTTCCCCCAATGTGCAAAAATGCGAGAAGTTTCACAATCAAATGATTGAAATTTATTTATGCAATGTACGCAATAATTATGACGTATTTACATCGCTTGGGAGTGACAATAAATATCATTCCGCAATGAATGAAATTTGTATAGACCAGACGAGACAAAATCCGAAAATGTATTTTAAGCCATAAAAAACTTCGTTTTCTATGGAAATTCGCATTGAATTTTGCCTCAACGAAGAACACAATTGTCTTTTGGAAAGTTTTTTGCCAACATTTTATCATCGATTCAGCCATTCGTTCGTTAAACGAATTGCAGTAAGTGGATTATTTCCGAACCGAAGTTCATCGGAGATTCGTCCAGTTTGAAAGGATTCCATTCCGCATGCATATCGCAAAAATGCGAAAATCGTGATTCGACAGGCGCTACAGAGTTTTCATCATTCTGCAACTAAAATATCGATTTTTTTTTTGTAATTTAAAAATAGGGAATGGATTTTTTTCGGCTTGACAATTTCTAAAAATTTGCTTTGTTTAAATGAGTTGCTTGGTTTTGGGTTCCAAAATGATAGTGAAAAGCTTACGGGTCGATGAATTGAATATTATTTCTCTGGTTTGGCTAAAATAGCTTGTGATGGAAATCAGAATTTCGTTCATTGTGGCATGTGAAGTTACCTTAATTTGATCATGGAATACTTATTGAAATTTTTACCCACAAATTATAAAAATTCTTTATCGGTTATATCGAAACCGCTTATAACGACTATCGGATATAGCGATGAACATTTTAGGTAAAGTTTGGTTCGCTATTCTAATCCTTCTTAACTTCTGTTACCGGATATAGCGATTATCGGTTATAACGATGGATTTTTGCTGGTCCCTTCGACATAGTTATAACCGATTTTCACTGTATTTCTTTTTTCATTTTGCCCTTGGATTCGTGTGTTTTTAATTTTATATTTAAACTTCAATGGTGATGTTTTAATGTGCTTGGAAATTTTTAATTAGCCAAGTTTAGTTGTATTTCTTCTTGTCCACCCTGTAGTAATTCCAAGAGCTCTTGAGCTACTCCCCGACTAGTCACAAAAATACCAAATACAATGCTTTGAACTGTATTTTTTAACATTGGGCTGTCATTGAAAATTAACCACTTCCATAACTACTCCATGAGTAGATATACCTGTAGTCAATTAGAGGTCAATTGTCTCAGTTTTTAACTAGACTTCTTTTAGACCGCTCATTGCTACTCAAGGTCTATTCAATTCTCATACTTAAAATACAGCACATTTTGATTCGTCATATTTCGAGTAACCCAAGAGTAAGTAAGGAAAAGTGGCCGAATTTTGACCCCTTAAGAAATTTTGCTATAAATTCAAAACGCTGATACTCAAGACAAGATCTTAACATACCATTAGCAAGAGAATATCATTACCTTTGTTTTTGCAATATAAAATTTTCATCAAGAATCTATGAAATATAGATTATTTTAGAAACATTCAGTACACTAACTTTTGAAAGTTTTAAAACTGGTGTTCTAAATATGACCCCCATTTTTTGTTTTAAAACCAGAGAAATGCTGTAGCCAAATCGTATACATACTATTGTATTCAGCAATATCCGAAGTTTATTCTTGTGAAGAAAATATATTAATAACGCTTAAGAATTCGGTTTTTCGAAATTAGCGTTTCTTTGAACTATTTAGTAGAAAAACGGGGAAGTCAAATTTTTCCACACGGTTGACTTTCTATAAAAATCGATTTTCTAATATGCCATTCAGACGAGCATCGAAATCCCGGGATTTCGGCACTTTGATTTCGTGAAATCCATATCGAAATCCAAGCGTTCGCACGACAATATCGCCATTGAGAGGATTTGGTTTGACAGCCATTCATCTGTTTGTAGTGCTGCCAATTGTAGGGAAATTTCTTTAAAAATTTTTTGAGATGGAAGTGGAAGTGGAAGTGTCGATAGTCTACAAACTTGAAAATTGAAATAGTATTTGTATAGGCTTTTTTGAATATATTAAACACTGTTTTATTTATCGCTACAAGATAAGGCCTCTCATATTTTTAATGAAATCATTTTTACTGGAACCACAACAAAAAAACTTAATTTTTTAAAGAAACTTTTGATTTTTGAAAAAAAAAAAAAATTTTCAAATGATTTTAATACGATTCGGAGTTCTAGACTACCCTGAAAGATTCTCAAAAATATTAGCCTACCATATTCATGGCTACTCATACATTTTTGTATGCAAGAGGCATATATTTTTTTAAAAAAATATAACGATATTTTTGGTAGGGGAAAAACGAAAACAATTGTGGGGATTTTTTTTTTAGTTTGTAGGGAATATTTCGTTTGCGTGTGGCAGCATTGCCTGTTTGTTTACTTTGGTTTTTTCAAAATTTGACAGTAGTGTTGCAGCATTTCTTCGATACATATCGAAAAACACAGAGTTGCATTCAGTTTGTTCCGGATTTCTCTTGGGATTTCGTTGAAATCCAATTTCTGAGCGGATTTCGTTTGACATTCAATTGTATGGGAAATCCGCTGGATTTCGACTGGATATCGGCTGAAATCCTCAAAACTGTTGAAATCCTGGGATTTCGATGCCGTCTGAATGCCATATTAGACACCCGTCAGATTTACCCCACTTTCCTCTATACCTTTTCAGTAAACTGTTCATACTAATATCATAAATATCAACAAAATAAGAAATACTCACAAAAAGAAGGAAAAAAAAACCAAAATGTGTGGGATCAGAAAGCATTTCCCCCCAAAAATTATTTTTATGAGATAAAACATTAATAAACATATCGAGGTGCCCCAGAATATCTTTCAATTCCTTTAATTTTACTGAATAAAAAAACAATTTATCCGCAAATACTTTTTCTTACGACTATCTCGACTTTCATTTAATCCGATAAGTTCCAACTATTCGCCAATAGGCTTGCATGCTTCGTCAATTTGAGTTCATTTGAGATTCTTTTCCGGGTGAATTTTCATCAATCAATCTATCAATCAATGAGTCAATTTAATATCCGTCATGTTTCATTATTAAATGATGCTTAAAAGATTAGTTTTCCGTAAGAAAAAACCTATATATGTGCGAGAAAATTATTTATCATAAACTTTGTCTTTTGAGTATAGAGCAGGCGTGAAGCAGGCAATAAGAAAAATTATTATTACCTTGTACGTGTAAAGACACGTTCATCCAATGATGAATGTTATCGTTTATTATAAAAGTAAAATATTTTCTCTTATATTATTTGCGATCATATAAGTAAAAGGATAACTTCCTGTTTAATCATTGGAGTCACTTTAAAGAAATAGCATCTAAAGAACTTCATAAAATGAGAGCTGACTTATTTTGTTTATTTTTTCAATTTATTTGTTTAACTTTTCCTCTATCTCATTATGAGCAGTCATTTGAAGAACTTGTGACCCACTTCAGCTTTGAATAGCTTTCAGGCACGAATCAAAGTCAAAGCAACCAATTAAGGAGTACATAAAACTAAGAAAGATGATTCAAATAAGTGACTCGCAATCGCTAATTATGCATTCATTCAAGAAGAAAAGAAGTTGAGACTGTATTTAAAAACTTTAATCGAATTGAAACCCTAACTGAATCAACATTTTTAAATGTAATATTTTTCTTCGTTTAATCATGCTCTCTCATTCTTCCAAGTATTTATCCCGACTTGGTCTATGGTACCTCATTCTTCGTAGATATACGTAAACAGTAAAAACTCTTCTTTCGTTTTCCTTTAAATTATAATGTTCTCTCCATTACGAACTCCCTTTAGTGAAATCACTTTACGGCCCCTTAGAATTCATGAAAGAAAGTTAAGAGCTTATCCCTTTTTCGGCGAAAAATTCAAGTCAAAATAAAAGAAGGAAGAAGAGAGACCTACTTTCAAAGCTTTATTTTGAGTGATTGCTTCCGTCGCTGAAGCTAAAAAGTTTTTTCCACAGAGATAAGACACCCGAAAAGTCTAAAGATGTAAGCGGTTTAATTATGTTTACAAGGCGCTAACCGTTACTATCACACAAAAAATGTCCCAAATCGCCTCAAGTATTGATCATCTGAAGGTCATCTGTATTTTTGCTACAAAATATTGAACACTCATGTCTAACATGACTTCGCATCCATGTCTACAATGTCTCAATAACGTTTACACCACCTACTCCCCGGCCTTTTTTGTCTTCTTATTTATGTATGTGCAAATACGACGTTCTCATATTGAACGATGTGTGATGAGTTGTTCAAACACCATTTGAGCAAGATGATTTTTGACATTCAAGCGAAAGTTGCTCGAACATTTTCAATATCGGCGTCCATGATCTTATTTGCTCAATAATATTATGATGTGTATACCCCAGACACCCGTATGTGTTGTCAATGATGTAACTCCACAAGATTCGGCAACATTATTTACATTGATTTCTTTCTAGGAAATCGTTTAATTTATTTTTGTTTTAATGATAAATAAACAGTTTTATAGATTAAAGATAAACTTTGCTCTCCCTCTGGCTCTCTATATATATTATATTTTTTTTTTTGTTATTAAGTAACCACAAATATTTTTACTGAAAAATTTCTTAATTTATGCTCATAATAAATGAACTTTTAAGATGCCATTCATACTTGAAATATTTTGCATTACAATACGTGCATTCTGGAGTGTCCTCCGTTGTAGAAAAATAAAAACTTTCGATGAACGAAAAATTACGATTATTCTTAAGCGAAAACCATGCAATTTGGGCCACTAAAATGTAGTCCTGGCTCGAGTAAAATCACTCATTTTTCCTTATTTCACTACTTCAAATATTGAATAATTAGTGAAATATATCAGTTATTTTTTTATATCATAAATTGACCAAATTTTTTCCAAAATAACTACGCAAAATACTCAAGAGATAGACAGACAGAGACGGGAAAAGAAAAAAAAAACACAAATCTAGGATCATAAATGAAAATGTCCAATCGTTATTTGTCAAGTGGTGTGGTAAAGCTCCAACAGATTTCCATTAATCGAGTGGGTGATTTAGTTCCAATTAACATTGGTCTTTCTGAATTCATTTCAATTTATTTTGTATTTATTTTCAATAAAACGCTCTAAGGCATTAGGGTTGCGGTAAAGAATGACGTTCTGCTCTAATTCGAACTCAATTTCGTTTGCATGCAGCCACAGCAATGCAACATTTGCTATTTTAAATGGATTATGTTGAATATCTTTCAGTTAAGCAGATGCTCTCACAAATTCACAATTCAGCGTATTAAAAAGGTGCGTATAGGGAACATTACTTAGCATGGGATTTATGGAAGAATAATACCAATTGGTACCTATCTATCTTGATTGTATTTTTGTGATTCTTCGAATTTCGTAGGGCATTTTAGTCTCAAAAATTTACCCTTGCGTATGCCCCTGTTTTTGAATTACCTTGTTTTCTTGTCGTTTTTAATCTAGAAGAGAGTTTTTTTTTTTGTTGTCGAAGCATTTAACAATATAATTGTGCTTCTTAGAACTGTCCTATTTAATTAACCATGACTCTGCAAACATTTTTTAAAAGGATTTTTAAAAACACGAGCCATTAATGAAAGATAGACTGCGGAAGGCACTCCATTAGCGAGGATAATGGAAAATAAGAAAGAAAAAATATTCTTGATTTTAGCGGTTTCCTTAACGGCAAATAAATCAGTTTTACGAATAGGGGCAATTCCATCAATACGGTCCCACCTGTGACACTAATTTTAAATTGACCTAAGTGACAAAAAACAAATTTTACAGGAGAGCGTTTTTTCTGAACTTGTTTGTATTCACTGGCATACAAATTATAAAACTTATAGTACAATATCTCCGTTAATATTGAGCATATTGTCGTAATATTTTACTAGGTGATAAGTTTCAGGCTGAAGAACATATTTTCATCAAAAAGTCAAATTCGGAAAAAATGTCACTTACGTCAATTTAGCGGTTATGGCTCGATATAGTCCAACGTTTGTGTAACTGGCTTTACATGGGTGAAGATTAGCCTCAACCTCTAAAAAGTCAGTTCCTGAAAGCATATGATATGTGTAGCAAATTCCTATATTAAGCTTTGCTACATTGGCTATAGGTGAATTTTAAATATATCTAGAAAGGTGTGGCCGAGAATTAAGCTGCGCATTTGCTTATGGCTTTTACATACATATACGTATGGATATATCTGTGTATGAAAACATTTTAGTCTTAAGCTGGGATCGCACTATCTGCGCCGATTTTTATTGGTCCAGATCGGCACAAGTTTCAAAAATTTCCACAATCATTGTATGGGCTCACATTATCGTCACATATTGTCAAAAATATATCGGGGAACAATAAAATTGGGACAAAAATTTGTCATGAAGATCACACTTGTCAGCATCAGAGTCCGAAAATTGCGTTCACACTATCGGCGCTTTGATTTCGGCAAAAATCGGCGCATTGCGCAGATAGTGGGATCCGGGCTTTAGAAACGGAGAAAAGAACTATGGGGAAAACAAAACTAGCCAAATCATATTTCAATTTTTATGAACGTATTTTTATTAAGGCCGGTTGGACATTTCCTGCAAGTACACGTACTGTCCCAGCCGCAGTGGTATCTACGACATTTTGTTGTCTTTAATTTCCGTAAAATTTACCGAAAACCGAAAAAGGTTGACTGTCTTGATTTAATGTCACAATACTTGAAGATTCTTTTTTCTTATTCTCATTAAGTCCTTTTTTTGGAATCTTTGGACTCTTTTTCACGCAAGACTTAAGACTTAAAATTTTTTACGGCGACATTGATAAGCGGCATTATGAGGGATTGTTCTCTAACATGACAAATTTTTGATTTAGAAAAATCGTTTTGCCCTGTGTACATTTGTTTCTTTTCCTTTTTGTTTATTTATTTATTTTTTTTTTTTTTTGAGTCAGAGATTCATGCCCCTCAACCGCAAAAAGGAATCTTCTTTGCTGTATTGTTGATTGGTTTTAAGTGGAGTAGGCCCTTTTTTGAATTGTGACCCTGACCGTGTGGCTGCTCTTTAAAGGACAATAAAATTCTTCTTTACAATTCCTTTTGAGGGGATAGTTTTTTTTTTTTTTGATGTTAAGAAAATGTAGAAAATTTTAACAAAAGACAATTGCCAATATTGAGACTTCCTTTGTACTGAAATTTTAGACTTTAATTGTGGAAAATATTTGCTTTTATCTCGCTTAACTATATACATTTACAACAATAAATATTTCAATTGTCCTTAGAGTGGTGCAATCGAACTTTCGCTCTTCGTTCCTTAATTTTAAAAGAAAAAAAAATGTTTTCTTCTTCTTGACCGCACTGGGGGAAAGTAAGCTTTAAAGATGAATATTTTGAAAATATCATAAGTTAATGTGCGCTTTCTCTTGTTATAAAAAATATGGATACGGTATACACCCTCTAAGAATGGGTAGCGACTTCTTTTTGAGTAGCACGAATAGCGCACGAATTTCAATTTAATTGCAAAAAGATTTTCGGAAAAAAACCCCTAAATTAAAGACAATTTATTTTGCCTTCAATAATTCTTCAATGAACGAATCTTATTTGAAAAGCTGAACTTAAGTTCGGTTAGTATTTACTTAACGCAACGTAGTAATTAAATTTAAAAATTTATTTAATTCGATCGTTAAGTGCGGGTGAAGCTAATGAAAAATTCTTTTGACTTAAAGAAATTCCTAATTAAAGTTCATTATTTGATAATTTGAACTCATTAACTTAACTTATAAATTCTTAAGTTAAGCTAATTAACATTGAGTTCCGTCAAGACTAACTGAGCCTGTGAAATTTGCTAATTTGACTTGGGAAAGGTTTTCAATTAAGTTAATCTGAATTAAGTTAAGTTAAGTTAAGTTAAGTTAAGTTAAGTTGAGAAAAATAAGTTAAGTTACGCTATGTTACGTTACGTTAAGTTAAGTTAAGTTAAGTTAAGTTAAGTTAAGTTAAAGTGAGGTAAGTTAAGTTAAGTTACGTACAGTTAAGATAAGTTCATGTAAGGTAAAGTAAGGTGAGTTAGGGTGAGATAAGTTGGATGAAGGTATGCTAAGTTAACCTAAACTAGGTTGAGTTTTGATAATTTATCATAATTAAGATAAGTTAAGCTATGTTAAGTGAAGTTTAGCTAAAATAAGTTAAGTTATGCAAAATTATGTTAATGCGCCATGCCTTAACATGCCTCTACATTTTGATTATTTTGAGTTAGGGTAGTGCGTAAGTAAAATTATTTTACGTTACGTTCCGTCATAACTAATTGAGTGTCTAAAATTTGATTATTTTGACTTAAGGAGCTTCTCAGGTGAATTTAAATAACTTAACGCTTTCTTGAGACTAACTGGGCCTTTGAAATATGACTATTTTGACTTAGGGAGGTTCTAAAGTAAAATTAAAGCTGCATTACGTTAAGTTCAATCAATAATAATGGAGCCTTGAAAGTTCGCCTATGATGATTTAGGACAATTCTCTACTTAATTTACGTTTTCTGGAAAAGTCCCCCTGACAAAATCAGTGATGTCAGGGTGACTTTGGAGCCGGTATGCATGCCAATTCATAGTACACTTTGTATGACATTTGTGCTCGAACTGAATCTTCCGTTAGAACTAACTTAGCTTTTATAATTTGATTATTTTGGATTAGAGAAATTTTTAACTAAAGCTTTTCTACTTATCTTTTAAGTTAAGTAAAATAAATTTAAGTTTCCTTATGTCAAACCTAACAGATCCTCTGAAAATTTGCTTATTTTGACTTAGGACTATTCTTAAGTAAGTTACGTTAAGTCTAATTAAGTTATGTCACTTTCAGTCACGACTAACTGAGCCTTAAAAATGTGCCAATGAATTAAATTAACTTAGTTTTTATGTGGCACTAAAGGATATTTTCATTAGGACACATAATACATTCCATCTCACTATCATGTCTTAGGTTCGTTTCTCAATAAATTTCTCAAGTACTTAACCTAAGGGGCTCTCGAGATTGCCACTTAATGTCTTAAGTATCACCGACTGAATAAATAAAAGAACTACTTTGAGAAATTGAAGCGTTTCGCTGCATACAAACAGAATCATGCCACAAATGCTCTCAACATTTTCAATTTTCCAATCGATTAATGAAGTTCTCACTTCGAAAGTCAAATGAAAGGATAAATCATTTTAAAAACTATGACTCGCAAAAAAAAAAAGATATAAATACCTAACAATTTCTCACATTTAGTGGAAAACGCATTTTGACTTCTTTACATTGAACGGACATGCAACGCTGTTAAATTGCACGAAGATTTCAGAGAACTTCTTGATTGAGAGTATCGTTTTCTTAAGCAGCATAATCCAGAGGGAAAGTAAATTGCTTTTATCAGTTTACCTGAAGTCCTGCACACTCATCTGCTGGATATGATATGATGTGGGCAGACGATTTGTTAAGATGAGCTTCCTTCCTTCTTCGGACGAGGAAAGAAGCAAGTTATCAATTTTTAGGAAAGAAAAGGTTTCCACTGAAGCACTTAACATGAATGTATGCACTTTTGGACGAGAGCACTTCGAGGTTAAGCTGACATTGAGTAATATTCGACGTGAGAGCAAATAAAAGGATCTCTTTTTTTTTTTTGGTATTTATGGAAATCGTTTAGTGAAGTCCTTTCCAAATGAATGTCGGAAATATTATTTGATCTAAGTTTTTGAAGACAGCTCAATTTTCCAAAGCCACTCGATTAGCATTGAGTTGGCTTTTATTGTGTCTGAAGATTGGATAAGTTCAAATCGTGGTTGAGGTTTACTTTGGTCATGACTGAACGAGTCCAAATGCAAATCCATGCAAGAAAATATTAATAAAATAGACAGAAATATTATTATTTGAAATGAGTTTTTGGGCATTAGTCAAAGATATGAAGAACATTTTCAAGGTGCATCAATTTGAACACCTTAGAGACTCTTTTCATCGTTTTAAAAGATTTTTTTTGTGATTGTTTTTCAAGCACTTCCCATGAGTATTCAACTGCTCGAGTTGAGAAAAGTTTATTTAGAAATTGATGGACAGAATATCAATGTTTGTTCTTCTAGGAGTTCAAAAATTATGTACATTAGCAATCGTGTGATTCTGTAAAAAGTATCAGGTCTTCCTATTCCATAAAGTTTCGATTACATCAATAATCTTACATATATTTTTGTTTACAGCTAACAATCGCAAGCATGGTGATTTCTTTTATTTTAAGTTTTACGAAAAATTGAAAAGGTCCTTCTTTTGAACGTCTCTCTGGCATCATTCAATTAACCATAAATGATCCTTGACCTCAACTAGTCAAAAGGGTCATATATTCACAGATTGAATCCCTTAAATCTCATCACTTCAGAACGTACTTACCTACACCCAAAGCTGTTTAAGAGAATTAAAGTAATATTTTTCATGTCTGCGATAACCCAAATGGCCGCTATAACAGCACAGAGAAACCCCTACATATTTATCGCTTTTGAAGGGATCCGATGGGAAAAAATTTTGATTGCGGGAAATTGACTGTTCCCCATACCCATTACACAGATATTTCACTGTTATCCCAGTTTGTCTGAATGTACCTTTTTCAATCATTTCCCCGCCAAAGGGTCTTATTCAAAATAATCAAAACAAAATGCTAATTTAATCCACCAAAAAAAAAAACCCTTTAAAGCAAAGTGCGAAAAGCTTTGGAAGGCATCTGCCTTGAAGGGTTTTTATATTAAAAAAAAAATATAATGATGTACATATGTGTATATACTATGTGTTTGTATGTACCATTATAAAAAAAAAGAGGAAAAAATCAATCGTAAATCATCTTAGTCAATCAAAAAGCATAATTTCCTCCACTTATGTTAAAGAAGCTTTAAGAAAAGAAAAATAACCTCATGTAAAGCATACACCGTCGAGTAGAATTTATATCGTTTCGCTTCGGGTGGAATATTACATTTCAAAGAAAATCGCATGCGAGTGGAAAGTATAGAAGCAGCAAATCATGCATTCTGATAATAAAAATCCGATGTAAGCGTCAATGTTTGGCTTCTCCCACTGAACCGCAGCTCAACGAGCAGCAGATATTTCAGATTTCAGATCCTTAACTTAATCGGAAGCCATCAGACGTCGTCAATTGAATCCGCGGTAAATCACATCAAATATCAACAACAACAACAACAACATCGGAATTCCACAAGAATTGCATGACGTCAACGAAGACGGTTTATTGAGCGATTCATATTCGAATGCGATTTTAATTTTGAATGAGAAAAGTAAGGGAAATTGAGAATACTTAAGAAATATGCTCGGATGATTAAATGAAACCTCAGCAACGGGAGTATTCCAAGTACGGGACAAAAAATATTCAGGATAATTTTTATGTTTAATTGGATGAAAAGATTATTTTAATGTTCTCATATTAAGATATTTAACAGGGTATTTGGTGCCCTTTCGAAAATTTGTGAGTAATGATATTAGATTTTGTCGGTTTGTGCGGGACAAAAGTATCATTTTCTGTGGAATCCCAGCTGGAAAAGTCACCCTGAAAAAATCAGTGATGTCAGGGTGACTTTGGAGCCAGTATGCATGCCAATTCGTAGGACATTTTGTATGACATTTGTACACGAACTCTCTCTAAATGTCACTCTTTATAGAAACCGGCTTGAAAACTCTCTTCTTTGGCTTCTCTTTGAATATTTCGAAAAATCAATTTTAAAAAATTTTTGTTTTCCTCAACCAGGGATCGAACCCGCGGTCTTCAGATTGTGAGTCGAGCCATTGAGATTCAAGAACATGAACAGCATCCCTCCACGATGACATGTCCCCCAATTTGGCATGCATGACAATGTCACCTGTATGACTCAGTGAAATCACAAATGTTTTTTGTTCTGCTGGATATATTTCCCTGCTGGGATGCTCCAACGGTGGTTTGGCTGTGATTAAAGTGACCAGTCGAATCGAATTTTGACAAGATTAGTCCCTGATTTTTTAATTTTTCCCATCAATGTCGCAAGCATGTGAATTTCACTGACACATTTCAGAAGAGCTTTTTAGTAGAAAAAATTCCTATTGTTAAGTCAAATAACAGATATTTCTCTTCTTCTCCTTCTTCTTCTTCTTCTTCTTCTTCTTCTTCTTCCTTCTTCTTCTTCTTCTTCTTCTTCTTCTTTCTTAGCATGACAGTCTGGAGTGGATCAATTCTTCCTCAACCACTTCCTTCCAGCGTTCTCTGTCTTTCGCTATTTCTTTCCAGTTTCGTACTCCTATCTCTCTTAAATCATTGCTTCAAGCCATCTTTTTTCAGATATGGTCACCTTAAAATGGATTTATATGTATAGACTGAGTTTTTTTTTTAATCGCTTAAAAAGGAGACATTGCCTACGGTTGCGGTCAATTTCAGTTCGATGTAAAAAAAAATCCCTTCAATTTTAGAAAAAGAAAAAATTAAGACGTCCTTTCAAGGCGAAATTGTTAAGTGGGGAATAAATCCCTTTAATCTTAATGAGATTTTTACTTTGATAGACAACCCTTATTTGGTAATTGGTACCTTCGAAAGTTCACACCCACCCTGACAAACTACACCTTTTTATTGACATTTGGTAAATGTGTATTTTAACTTACAGATAACATTTCCTGCACTCAATTAAGACCGATTCGATACAATTTCTTCTCGGGACTATAAATATTTGAATAGAAAATGATAGAGATTTACATACGTTTATCGAAAAATCGGGTTCTGGCTTTGGTCGGCAAAGAAGAAACCAAGAATAAGAAGAACAACAAATTGTTGGAATATGACTAGCTAAGGGTTTTACTTTCTGTACCTACCAGGGATAGTCATAGGTGCTAAAAAATTTATATTCTTTTAAGTCTCACTGGAATTGGCTATAAAAAGTAAGGCCTGATGGCCGGATACTTTACTTTGTTCTCTTCAATTTGAATGTTAAGAGTAAATTAAGTTTATGAGAGCAATGAAAAATCAAGAGATTTTATAGATACCAAGGCTACATTTTTAACAATAGACCCTCGGTTGATCGTATTTGGAAAAGGTCAAAATAATTTTACCTTCTTGTAGAAATTTAGACGAAAACCATTGATGTTTGTTTTAATATTTTTAAATTTGATTCATTTAAATGTGTTCCTAAAAGTTCAAGTTGTGAACTGCGAAGGACGAAAGACGAAGCTTCCAATGATAAAATTCTTTTCTTGTTTTTTGTTTTTTTTAAATATTTTTTTGTTTTGCTTAACTCTAGAAATTCAGAGTGGTCAGTGCCTCTTACCGCATGCCCACAGTGTAAGTGGGACATTTTAGTGCACTTTGTCGTTTGGTGTAAGCAGGCTTATGACCAGACCCATTCCTTAATCTTACATGTGCATGCCATTTACATTTTATGGAACATTCAAATAGTTTAACGGCCCTCTTAAAGCTTAAGTGCGGCAAAGTTTGTGTGACAACGAAACGAATAACAAAGCGGAACAGGAATTCTGCAGCATTCATTCAGCAAGTAACGGCCTTCGCAACGCCTTGCATTTTGGAAGGGGGTCGTAAATGGTCAATTGTGCAGGAAACACCAATTATTTTCACTTGCTTGTCTTATGCATATTTTCCCTGAAGGTAAACGAAATAGTTTTCAATGTTTACAGAAGCGATGAAAAATTCTTTTGATAGTCTTACTATTACAGAGAATGTAGCGTAAGAAATGGGTAAAGATAGGCCAAAAAAATAGTATCTTGGAAAATCTTGTGAAGTTTTTTTTATCAAATCTTTTAAGACTATTTGCAAAACTAAAAAATTTGATGGTTCCAAAATAAGCTTTAAAGTTGTGCACAAAACAGGTAGACAGGAGCATGTCAACGGAATAGTTGGATGAAAAAACTATCCGTTTCATCACTTTGTTCCACAAATTTTATACCATATAAGTACATACATATTAGTGATGTTACGAATGTCAAATTTTAGCATTCGCGAATGCGAATTCGAATGCCTACTCATATTCGCGAATGCGAATGCGAATATTCAGTTTTTGAATCTATATCTCAAATTTGGCACACATCACCAAATCAATTCATTTATTTATATAGCGCACCAACTTTGGAAAAAAATAATTCATTCATAAGTAAAAGATATTACACATTTCGATGTTAAATTTCAAAGTGTTAAAAAAAAAACAGTCACATGACAACAACAAAACTAATCCGACGATTTCGTGCAAGCATAACGCCCCTGCGCAATACGCAATGTTATTGTCGTTTTTCGTTTAGCAGCCCTCAGACGGTCGTTCTTGTATGAAAATTTATGTGAAGGAACTTAAAGGCATTCCAAATGCGTTTAATTCAGGGATCGGCAAAATTGAAAATGCAAGTGTGTGTGAGAGCAAAGCGGCTACTAAAAATAGCCGAAAATAAACAAAAAATGCTGAAACTAGCTAAAAATAAAAGCTATAAGTAGCATAAAGGAGCTGAAATTGACGGAATAGGTACCAATTTCAGAAGTATGGGGTTCTTTTTCCTATAGCAAGACACTATTTATGAACCCCACCAACTAGTGTTCCCAGCGAGCGAATTTTTAGTGGCGCTGGACTTATTTATACACCACATCGTAACAGACTCGAAGGAGAAAAGGCCTCAAAACTCTTATTTTTAAAATTTAATATTCCTTTATTAAAGTTCAACTATTGATTTTTTTTTTATTTAATTTGTTTTAGAAGTTTCTAATGTTAATTTGTTAAAAATAAGTTTAAGAGGATTGTGTATTTTTTGTTTTATGTTTTGAGTTTCATAAAAAATCTTTAAAAAAAATTAAGCAAGAAAATAAGTTATATTTAATAAAATTAAATTTTTTATAAGTTTAACAGAGGAATGTTTGTTATATTGTGTTAAGACAAGGATATCCATATAACTTACTCGTATATCCGTCGTCTTATACCTATAGGAAAAAATTTCTTATATGCGGATTTTTATATATTAAAAGACAGAAACTTTTTGACAACATGGACTTTCTTATATACGTTTCATACTAAAATGGTTTTTTTAAGTAACGGTAGCACATAAAAAATTCTTTAAATGCTAAAATATTAGCTTTTAAATTTAAATTTTAAAAATCGATTAAGGGGGTCTTCTCATTGAAAACCCGTTTTTTTGGACCCTTTTTAAAAAAAATCTTATTTGAAAACGCAAAGAATAATTGAAAACTATTTTTATTTATTGTATTACAAAAGGTTCAAAGTAAATCAAAAAATTTTTTTTCTCGATACGTGGGCTGTTCAAAAAGTAATGAGACTTCAAAGTTGGTGGTGAAAAAAAAAGGTGCCGTCACGGCGGCCACGATTCCGGGTCTCCGGAGCGTCAGAAATGGGAAAAAAACGGGGTTATAATTAGTATAGATATAATTCTCGGGTGAACCTCAAGCTTAATTTTGTGATTTTTTTTGACAAAATGGCGGCCATTCCAAAAAAAAATTTCAATTTCGGGCTTTTTTTTTTGTAGTTTAGTGTAAAAAAAAATTGTAAAAAAATTTTTAAAATTATCGTCGAGGTTCACCCGAGAATGGTGACAATTCTGCGTCGATTCCACTTTGTTTCATGAAAATCGGTTCAGTTGAACTGGAGATATCATGGCCGCCAGTTCGAAAAACGTAGTTTCGAGATAAACGCGTTTAAAGTTTGAAGCAACGCAAAAATTACTCGTTTTAGCGCAGATCTTGCTCGACAAAGAAGGCTATATCCTCTAAACTATTTCGAATTTCAAAAAATCCTTTTAGGGGCATATTCACAACTACCCAAGCTATAAATAAATGCAAAAAAAAAAGTCGAAAAAAAGTTGCTCAATGAGAAGACCCCCTTAAAGTTTAAATTTTTGGTCAATTTTCTGCTAATTATATATTCGCAAAATATTCGCAACATTTTGCGAATGCGAATGCGAATGTGAAAAAACATGCGAATATTCGCGAATGCGAATGCGAATGCGAATATTCGTTACATCACTAATACATATTTCATCGTTTTGAGGGCTGAAGATCTTCATTTAAATAAAGTTAACTTGACTAAACTTAACTTAACTTTAATTAACTTAACTTAATTTAAATTGGCTTAACCTATATTAACTTAACTTAAATTTAACTTAAATTAACTTAACATAACTTAAATTGACTTAACTTAACTAAACTTAACTTAACTTAACTTAACTTATCTTAACTTAACTTAACTTAACTTAACTTAACTTAACTTAACTTAACTTAACTTAACTTAACTTAACTTAACTTAACTTAACTTAACTTAACTTAACTTAACTTAACTTAACTTAACTTAACTTAACTTAACTTAACTTAACTTAACTTAACTTAACTTAATTCAAACTCAACTTATCTTAAGTTAAGTTAACTTAACTTAACTTAACTTAACTTAACTTAACTTAACTTAACTTAAATTAACTTAACATAACTTAACATAACTTAAATTAACTTAACATAACTTAAATAACTTAACATAACTTAAATTAACTTAACATAACTTAAATTAACTTGACATAACTTAAATTAACTTAACATAACTTAACTTAACTTAATTTGACTTAACTAAACTTAACTTAAAGTCTTAAGTCAAATTAAGTTAAGTTATATTAAGTTATTTCCAAGCCAGGTGAAACTTAACATTACTTAACTTAAATTCACTTAACTTAAATTACTTAACTTAAACTGAATTTCACTTTAACTTAAAGAGACTTAAGGCCAATTTCACCAAGCTAATTAAATGAAACTTAAATTAAAATTTACTTTTTTTATATGAATTTTGACAGTTCGTTTCATTTAACTTTCATTTAAATAGCTTGGTGAAATCGGGCCTAAGAAAATCATCTTGTTAGTTCTGTTCAATGCATTCGGAATGTATTTTCATTTTGAAGATGTACTTAATCGGAATTAAGTTATGTTAAGTAACGTTCAATCAATATAACCACAGCCTCAGGTCCAATGTCTTTGCTACACTGATCAATTTTACACCTATTTCGAGTGTGCTTCTTCGGTAAATTTCCCAAAGGACCAGAGGCGAAAGCAATTACCATTTATTAGTTATTTTTTTAAAGTTTAATAATACCTCGCGGACGAAATATTTTTCCAATTACATTAAATTTTCATAAAAGCTATTCTCACTAGTTTTTTTTTGGTCCGATTAATTTGCTTCCTTAAAGCAATTATGAACTTGTCATCGGGTGAGTGACAGTTATAAACTATCAATTGGTCACGCACGACGTCCGACAGGATGGACTGACAACTAAATGGAGCAAAAATATTTTCGGCTTTTTACTTTTACGAGTCCATTTTTTTTTTACATGCACACTTATATACATACCTACATGCGGGTTGTGAGTTTGCACGAAGGTATCTTACGTATATTGTATACATACATATGTATGGATTGAATTTTGTATGCAAGAGCAGGACAAATTGGAGCGCACGCTGTGCATTGGCATAAAAAATTTCATATGTTTAAACATAAGGATAAATAACGAATTCTGACATTTTCATGAAATTTTGCTGAAACTTATGATGACAAATTTTTTAACGCCATTTTTGCTTTATTTTTCGATGCTCTTTTTCATCCTTTTTTTTTTTTTTTTTTGCAGAGCTATGAAAGCCACAACGTGGCTTTGTCCAGTATTAACACTACTATGCGCCACAAGGATTGTGTGTACGGTACAACGAGGCGGATATCCTTTGGACTATGCGAACACGAATCTGTTACAGGTGGGTTGCCGTCATCTGTTGAGAGAATGAAAAAAAAAAAATTTCACATGTTTGAAGAAAAAAATTGCTCTTTCGTATTTATTTTTTTTATTATTTATTTTTTTTTGAGTAGGTACACCTTTTCAAAGGAAATTTTGACTTCATTTTTTTAAATTGATTTTTCACAGCGGGGTTTTCCTTATCATTCGGGTTTTTCGTATCATTTTCAAAAATGATCAGAATATGAAGCGTTAGAGCCCTTGAACAGTTTAAGACTACAATCAAGATTGAAAAATAAACGTAGTCTACATTTAGGCATAAAGAATGTCGCAAAGAATAAGCAACGGATCAACCTCGGCTTCTGGAAGGATCCCCGATTTGCGGAGATACTTTTTGCATACGCAAAGTTGACCTTTTTTTTTATCGCACTTTTCTTTTCCGGCAACAAAAAGGGGCCCCTCAACACAGACTTAACCCAAGAAAAGCCGAGAATCTAACGATGGAGGTAAAGGGGATTGGTATCTTCAACTTTTAAAAATGTCTTCAACATGTTATAGGGGTAATCAATTTATAGATGTCTAGTGATCGATAAGGGTTTTTGGGTGAGCTCAAAGAGATGAGCCCGAAACTTAGAGAAAATGGATTGCATTCAGTGGAATGCTAGTTTCTGGTTAGTCTACCAATGGATAAGAATTCTGGTTGATTTTTTGTCATACAGTAGGTGCCAGTATTCTCATAATTTTGTACATACATATGTCTACAATAGAGAACAGCTTAACGCTCAAGACCCGGTAGAGAATTCGAACTCAATTCACTGTACACAGAGAAAAAAATCAACCAGAAAATTGGTTAAATCAAAAGGAAAAACATACAAACCGACTTCAACAAGGAATATTTTTGATTTTAACAATTTTTCTTGTTAGAAAAAATAAAGATTTTCCTTTTGAATCAATCATATTTCAGGTTGAATTGACATGATAATTTTCAAAAATGGATTTATATTTAAACTGTTGAACTAATCACGGATATAATTGAAATGACAAGATAATTTTTAAAATAAAAAAAAAATTTCTAAAATACTTATACAAGAAGAAATGTCAAAACAAATTTATTAAACGTTCAAAGCAAATGGCCACAGACCCCACTGCTGAAGATAACCCTAAAAATAGCCATCGGATGGACTTCATCCGATTTGGTCACTCCGTTGTCGTGACTGCTTTCGCAATGCTTTGAAAAGTTCTAAGATGAATAAATATCTTATATTTTATAAAACAAATGAGAATTATACCGAACGAAAAATAATGTAATTAAACATATTTACTTTCAAATCAACCAAAAATCTTTTTGACTCAACCATTTTTCTTTTGAAATTTTCGTTCTGCTAGCAAATCAAAAGGAATGTGAATAACAATGCGCTCTTCTAAAAAAAATCATGGTTATGTTCTCTCAGTGTAAGAAAAAACCAGCATAACCATAAAGGTTATACCCCCTTCGGAAACTCACTTTAGGAGTATTAACCCTATTTTACTCCCTCTGCACACCCACCAACGTTGGCAGTATCATAGATGATGATCAGTTTTGTAGAGAAGCCAACCAGGTGAGCCTTTTTGATATTACTGATGTAAGAGCCCGAGTGGACCGGGCTTTCTCTACGGGGCCTAGCTCTTTTAACCATCCTATTTAGAAAGCTGCAATTTTTCTTTTTTGCTTGCACTTTCTTTTATACCTAATAAATTGGAGCCCAAAACAAATTTTCCGTAGACAAGAAAGCAATCTCCAATGGCCTGATTATGGTTATGACTTCTTTTCTTTGAAAATTTGAGTTAATGGGATACCAATTTATTTTTGAAGAGCATTTTGGCCGAGGCTTAAACAATTTTGTCCAAAATTTATTACAAATTGGTCCAAATGAGATCAAAACTTAAAAGCCATTAAAATAGCTAAACTATTTCCTCTAATCGTGACCAAATCATTTTCAAATTTAGCTTCAAGCTATTTACAAATAAAGTGTCTTTTTCGATACACATTCACACCAACACGTTCCAATGTCCGCACGCTAGGGGCATAAACAATCTGCAAGCCGAAGACTCAGTTCAAATTGTTGCTGCATATGCAGGCAGCCACGAGAGCAGCACTATTTCATGGCTTACTTAAGTTCTACTAAGAGCTTCGTCCATTTATGTATATGTATGCATATACCGCGGGATGAGATTTAAGTTATCTTACAATCCTTGTGCCTCGTGCCTTGTGCCTTTTGCCTCGCTCCTCGTTTTGTCATCCACTTTGGTTTGGGTTCTGTTTTGCTCCAGGGCGTCCTGTTGTTTCGCAGCATTGGATTTTTTATTATTGTTTATTTTCATTTTTATAGCTTTTTTTTCGCCGTAATAAACGTAAAATAGGAATTTATGGTAATACGTATGAGCACTACGTGAAAAATTTATTTGGATTTTGATTTCAAAGGATCTTATACGAAGCTTGGTGTCTTTTGGTCTCATTTTTTTTTTTTTTGCTTCTCCGCTTTTCTCTCTTATGCTTTTTAACATTTTGTCGTTTTGGTTTTTTGTGTCTCTCCATTGTTCGTTGCATGAAATTGACACTTGGCTAAAAGCAGATGTGACAGTTGAGAAGGACGAGAAGAGGACAACTTGTTCAACACGTTTCGGTCAAGTATTCAAGGCTCTCGTAACAATGCTCTAGACATGCTCTTAATATTTAATCATATCTTACCAAATAATTATTCGCCCATTTTTCGTCTATTTAATTACAATTAAAGTATGTGTTGATGAAAGAAGAAGCACATATGGGCATGTAAGGTCAATGATTTTCAATAGACATGGCCAAGTATTGATTTCAATGGGCCCTGAAAGGGTTACTTATACCAAGAGAGTGAGCGAAGAAGACAAGAGAATTTCTATAGAGCCTATTTTTTCCAGATATAATTAGATATGAACAATGGAAGAATAAAGCAAAACAATGTCCCATGACATCATTGTCTTGGTATCAATGAAGAACTGATTAAGTCGACAATAGCTAAAAATGAGCAATGCTCGTAAATACCTCTGAAATCACCTCAAAGAGACGAATGTTTCGGTGATACCCTGACTTTGTTTTCTTCTGCCTATTCTTCTGCCTTTCCTTTGTCTTCTTTTTCCTATTACTACCTTAGATCCCAAACGAGACCTAGGTCTATGACCTTCCTGAGCTCATTTTTTTCATTGCCTTCCATAATAAGCCACGATTGATAGGTTGCGGGCGTGGTTGCTATCTTGGGCCTTGTGAACTTTGATTTCATAGCGTGAAGGACGTGGACCGACGCTTCCAAAGTACATCGTACTGCTTGTTTTCATCCTAGAAAAGTTGATTCCATTGTTGCTGAGCGACCGCAATCGTTATACAAACGATCAGAACCCCGAATGCAAATAAAGTCCGCATACAATAGTTTCGCTATATAAGAAACTCGTATATAAGAAAAACCTGCTTTTAAGAAAAGAATCTCAGGGCACCAAGTCCATTTATATTAAGCTCTGTACAAAATTGTTTGTATACAGGGTGTCCTAAAAGCATTTGTAAAAAATCAAACCATCGCTAGTTGGAGTCAAGAGAAACATTTTTTGTTTTCAGACAAAACTCTTTTAGTCATACCGTTTACGAGCTGTAGCACTTCAAAAAAATTGTTTTTTTTTTTGTATGTAATTTTGAATATAAGTACTTTCATTTTAAACAAACAACGTTTTTTAAAACGCAAAAATTTCATACAAAAAAAAAAAAAAAAAAATTTCATACAAAAATAAACGAGCTGTAGCACTTCAAAAAAAGTTAATTTTTGTATGTAATTTTGAATATAAGTACTTTCATTTTAAACAAACAATGTTTTTTAAAACACAAAAATTTCATACAAAAAAAAATTTCATACAAAAGTAAACGAGCTGTAGCACTTCAAAAAAAGTTTATATTTGTATGTAATTTTGAATATAAGTACTTTGATTTTAAACAAACAATGTTTTTAAAACACAAAAATTTCATACAAAACAAAAATTCATACAAAAAAAATTTCATACAAAACTAAACGAGCGGTAGCACTTCAAAAAATTTAATTTATATTTGTATGTAATATTGAATATAAGTACTTTCATTTTAAACAAACAATGTTTTTTAAAACGCAAAAATTTCAAACAAAAAAAAATTTCATACAAAAATAAACGAGCTGTAGCACTTCAAAAAAAGTTTATTTTTGTATGTCATTTTGAATATACTTTCATTATAAATAAACAATGTTTTTTAAAACGCAAAAATTTCATACAAAAATAATCTTCTTTTTTTTTGAAGTGCACAGCTCGAAAACGTTATGACTAAAAGAGTTTTGAAAGAGAGTCTGCAAACAAAAAATGTTTCTCTTGAATCCAGCTATCGATGGTTTGATTTTTTACAATAGTTTTTGGGACACCCTGTATAAGAAACTCGTATATAAGAAAAGCTCCGCTCTTTTATGCAAACATGTTAAGTCAAAACCAAAAACTCTTTTTGTATGGAAAAAACTTGGTTTTTATCAAAAATTTAACACCCCTAATTTCATTTATCTGTAGTTTGCATAAAAAAAAATTTCTTATAAACGGGTTTTTTTTAATAGGAAATAATTTTCTTATAAACGGGTTCTTATATAAGAAAAAACCGGATATAAGAATGCTATTTCTTGACAAAATCGACTTTCTTATATATGTATATTGTTTTCTGTTGCACTGATCTGCTAGAATCCGGATGACATTGCTCAGCTCGGTTGCAGTTCTTTTTATACCGATAAATGAGTTGCAAAATCTCCAGCAGTCAATGTAAATATTTCATCAAGTGTTTCAGTTATTTCCTCGATTAGTTTGTTTGGAAATGTTTCCATTGTTTCTTTTCTTCAAAACTTCCTCAATGAGAAAAATGTCAACAATTTTTATTATTTTTATAATTGCAAAGAGCAAGCAAGGGACAGTAAAATTTTCAGTCAAATTCTATTCCATTTACATCATTCTTTCTAACGTTCATTGATTTGTTTCTCTTTTTCTCTTCTTAAACTCACTCAGGAAAATGTAATTTTATTTTTACTGGAAAAGCAGCAGGAATAAATTTAGTCAATCGTCATTGTCAATTTTATGTCATATTTTCCTTTACTCCGACGTTTTTTGAAAGCGATCAACGATTATTGCATCAGAATTTGCTAAGTATAAATGAACAAATGAAGGAAAACACAAGACAGGTGAGTTCTATTGACAATTGGAAGAATATAAAATTTTTTTAAATTTTTTATTATTAAATTAAATTTCCCGAAATTGGAAAAGTGGGCGGTTTTCATTAAGAACATTTTTTTTAAATCGGAATATGAGGGACTTTATGATCTTAAACATCTCCAGATTGCCATGTCTTAAAGGTAGTGTCGGGCATTGCATTGTCAGGCTCGTCTGACTATAACACCCTTTTCCAGTCAGGAAGTTAATTTTCTTTAATTTTTTTAATCTGTTAAAAATTTGACACACTTCGAAGTCGGTGTTCATGTTCCTTCTGAGAAATGAGCGGCAATTCTCATGATGAAGTAAAACGAAAATTCGGATGCAACCCTGCGCTTTCTATATTTTTCGATTATTTGCTAGAAAGTAAAAAAAACTTACTTCGAAGTAACCTGTCGGCTCCGGTTAAATCAAGGGGCTAATAGGCAAACTCGCGCATAGGTGGTCAATAGGACCCACATGCTCCAAGGCCAAAGCGTTTTGGCCAATCATAAACTGCAAGAGATCGGAAGAGCTTGTACAACTCCCTCAGTCCATTCCATCCGCGGTAGTCGGAAGTTTTACTGGTCACTGTCCACTGGGTGCTCATGCGGCGAGACTACAAGCAGGACATCCATTTATTGCAGATACTGCCTAGTAGACGAGGAAGAAGACTTTTTACTGCAGTGCTCTGCGTTTTCAAGGAAAAGATTCTCTTATTTAAGAAACTATGTAATGCGATCCCCAAGGGACTTAGACTCGGTAAATCTTAATCAAATCGCTGTCTTTATTGCTAGCTCAAAATGGTTCTATAGATAGGTATTTACCTCTATAGGGTATCACAACGGACCTCAGTTCTAAATGAGTCGGCTTTATGACAGCCCAACTAACCTTACCTAACCTAACTTACTTCGAAGTAATTTGTCGGTTTTTCCATGTGTTTTATAAGGAAAATTTTCTTATATACCATCTGAGTATGGTCTCTACATAATCTACATTATGAGAAATATTAATGCCATCTTTCATTTAAGTATAAGGCGAGCAAAAGATTTTGATACGCCACTGACTAAAGTCCATATCTAGCATACCATTCGAATTTGTCTCTTAATTGAGATATTCTGCTTTGAAAATCCTGTCGCAAAGTTACATACAAACAAAAATTTGTTTTCATAATTTTTGCTTCTTTTTAAGATTTTGTGTATTTAAAGTCATAAAACTCGTCTTTGGATTTAACTCCTCAATGAGGAGTCCTTATCCAGTTTTATAACATCCAAATAAAATGCTACATTAAATTTATGTAATTTGTATATGTAAATGGTTTCTTGAAACAAAATTTATGACAAATCTAAAGCCAAAGAAGCCATAGAATGCTGGAGAACGAATTTTTTTCAAATATTTTCTCGCTTTAAAAGTTGCCATAAAGACATGAATTCTTTCGACTTACATGAATTCGAACAAAATGATTACAAGCCAAACGGTTGCCAGTCAAAAAGAAATGAAAGAAAGTATTTCGAAAAAATATGTAAAATAAATCGTACTTATGTACATACTTTTTTACTTAAATAAACGGGAGAATTTCTGCTTCATTTGAATCGTTTCAATTGCTCTGGGCGAATCGTCATCGTTTCAGTGAAAAGTTTCTCTTGAATTTTCATAGAAAAAATATTCCTTAACCCATTTTGCTCATGTGTTCTTATCTCAATGGAGGCTTTTATTAATCATGAAAATCATTTCTTTTGTAGCAACTTTGATGTTGTATAGACGGACTTTATTTTTTCAGTGTTCTAGGGGATATATAGTATATATTATATACCCTGAATCTGTCAAAATAACGCCAAATTCTCTTTGATTTGACTTAAAGATTTTTTATAAAATAAGAACTTTGTCCCATAAAAATTCTTTAAGGAATTTTCTCACCTTTTTATCTTTTAACGACCGGAAATTCCCCCTAGCTTAAGGGAGATTACTGCCATCAGAGTGTGGACGTTTTCCTAAGCCATTACCTAATACAATGAAATCTGTCATGGACACCGACGAGCAAGGCAATTTAGTTCGCTGTTTTTGTTTTCAAATGAAAAATCATTAGCTTTAAAGGGTTAAATCGGATTATGAAATGATTCCGGTTACGTGTAAGCAAATAAGTTAAGAGGATATAATTTGAAATTCCAGCATCGCGCACAGCTTCCCTCTTTTAAATCCAGAAATTCCTGAAACTGACTTCAAAAACGTGCCTTGCTGAAAAGGAATCCTCGAACTGAAATTCAAAAAATTTTTACAAATTCTCTCGTTCGAAATTCTTTTAATTAATCTTGAAACTTAAACAAGGAACTGTGAGAAGCTTAAACCATCAATCCTTATTTTCTAAGTACCTGCTAAATGGTGCCTAAATTAAATCAATATTATATTTTAAGCATATTAAAGCATTGCTTCAGTGAAGTCCTTTTTAAGTGGCCCCAATGGTCGGTCACGTTCTATCTGCCTTTGTTAAAAATAAGGGGAAATGAATAATATTCGTTGCTTTTAGAAGAAAGGCTTTGTTGAGAGTGCCCACTAATGAGGGTCCTCTCAAGGTGTAACTAAATTCTTCATTTTCCCCATTAACTCTAATTAATATTGCTGTTAGTCATCATCATCGTCTTCATCATCGTCTTCATCATCATCGTCTTCATCATCATCGTCTTCATCATCATCGTCTTCATCATCATCGTCTTCATCATCATCGTCTTCATCATCGTCGTCTTCATCATCATCGTCTTCATCATCATCGTCTTCATCATCATCGTCTTCATCATCGTCATCATCATCATCAGCGTCGTCATCGTCCTCATCATCATCGTCTCTAACCTGTTGAGCTCCATCAATACCACCATTGACTCCAAAATTTCCCTCAATTATCCTTTCGAACAGCTCCGCAAGAGCTGGTAACAGTTTAGGACCAAGAAGAAATTTTACAGACTCTGAATCCTCTCCAACTTGATTGGGATCAATTTCACAAATCCGGAAGGCAGAAGTGAGCGTCGCTACTGCAGCAAAAATTCCAAATGCCAATAGAAAGCGCATTTTCGTTTAGATTCGAAGACAACTCCAAACTTCCACTGATTCGAATGGAGCTACCATCGTTTATTTTATAGCTTATTCTGTTTTTTTCTTCGAGCTTCAAACGAAAGAAATTTATTTACAGAAGTATTCTATTCAATCAATAAAAGAATTACGCAACTATTTGAACTTCTTCAAAGTAAAAAATTAGATACTCAACTCTCAATATATGTATATCCAGGGGAATGTGAGTATATATACAATAATGTGACAACAAATGTCGCGTTCTCTTTGAGGGCAGTCATATTACATTGTTTATATTTTAAGTTGTTTTGCCGGTCAACCACAGATAAATACTTCTCGTTCATTTGACACCTGTATACACGGAGAATGAGTTACAATATTTTAGACTGGGGCAGGCGCGCAGCCAGGATTTCAATTTGGGGGGGGTTCGCAGAAAATTTTTCTAAATATTTTTTGTTTTTATTTTCGTAAAAAGCTTACAAAATAGATAATTAAAATATATTAACATAAATATTTTACATTTTTATAAGGTGTACAAAGTAAAAAAAGTATTTTCGAAGGAACTTATTCAATTTAAAGTGCAATATTAAGTCTGCGCGTGCTTTCAGCAAGTTTATTTAGTATGTCCTCTACACTGGGAGTAAGATCTCGATGGACGTGGAGGAGTGCTAAGGCCTTTAACCTCTGTTCTGTCATTGTAGATCTAAGATAAGTTTTGAGTCGGCGGAGAGTTGAAAACGATCTCTCATTTTCACATGTGGTTATTGGAAGAGTAGCCAAAATAGTTAATAAATTAAAAATATTTGGTAAAATATCTTTTTTACAAAACTTTATAGCGTCAAACACTGTTTTTGGTCTTTCATTTTTTTCTAAATTATTAATTAATTTATACCAAACAGTGAGCTCCTTTTTTGAATCATCAAAATTTCCCTCTAAATCATCTTGATAAAACTTAAAGAGTTTTTTAAATTTGTCTAAAAAATCATCAACTTTTGCAGTATCGCTTTGAGGAAATAAAACATGAAAACCAAGAAGAATATCCTTGTGTTTAGAAAAGCGATTGGTTAATTTGACAATAAATGCATCCACAAAAGGTAAATAAAGGGAAATACGATAATAATATTCAACACTTTTAGTATGAAAATGTGCTTCGTGGTCCTGAGATTGTGCGAGCCTAGGTTTTTGCAAAATAAGTCCGCTTGATAAAGCTTGCTTCTCAGCGTTTTTAAACAATTTCTGAAATTCTTCCTCAGCGTTACTTCTTAAGGTTTGAATATTCTCTAAGCATATATCTGCTAGGACAACAGCATATTTGAGATCAATGTTTCTACCTTGTAAATATTTACATAGAACAAATGTGTAACTAAAAACTTGATTTATACAATGAAGAGATATAAGAAATTCGCCTTTTTGTAAGGCACATTTTAATAAATTAGACTGACTTACACATTTTAATCATTCCAAGAGGAAATTCGGTCAAGAGCTAAAATTATTGCATCATAAAACTTAATAAAAGAGTTTGTAGGACGGCGGTGTAGAAATGTAAGCGGCTGTGTGGTGTATTTTTTCCTTAATTTGGGGGGGTTTGAACCCCCAAAACCCCCCCTGGCTGCGCGCCTGGACTGGGGTATGACTCACAACAACTTGGCAACAGCCGGCGTTTAGCGACTTTGAAAGACTGGGAAATAGCTATACTAATGATCATATGATCAAGCCTTTGGTCTTCTGACACTAAAAAATTGAACACTTAATTATTTCTTCATCCCATTCGCACCCCAACGAAAACAAATCTTTGTGCGGTACGCCCGCCTCTCCCTCCAACGATAAAATTTCCTTACGAAATTCCTCAAAACATTTCTTCGAAGAGATGGTAATCGCGTAATGTGAAAAGAGCTTCAAAATCTTTAATTCTATAGAACAACCTAAATTTTAACTGATTCATCTAAATTTATTCCAAGAGGGTTAAGGGAGTTGTGTCATTGGGCAAAAATTTTTTTGCAATTTTTTTTTGCATTTTTTTATAGCTTGGATATTTGAGAATATCGTGCTAAAAGGACTTTTTGAAATTCGAAAAAGTTTAGAAGACATAGACTTCTTTGTCGAGCACGATCTGTGCTAAAACGAGTATTTTTAGCGTTGCTTCAAACCTTTAAACGCATTTATCTCGATACCACTTTTTTTTGAATTGGCTGCCACGATTTTTGCAATTCAGCTGGACCGATTTTAATGAAACAAAATGGATTCAAAGCAGAATTGTCACTTTTATGGCGGTAACCTCAATCATACTTTTTAAAAAATTTTTATTATTTTTTTTTACACTGAACTAAAAAAAAAATTACTCAAAATCGATGGGTCATTTTTCGATGGCCCCCATTTTGTAAAAAAATCCCAAAATTATTTTGGAGGTTCACGCCATAATGACATTTATACTGATTATAATCCTGTTTTTCCTTTCTATTTCGGACAACTTGGAGGCCTGGAATCGTGGCAGCCAGCAGTACACCTGTTTATACCCGACACACTCTGTGTCGAGGGTATATTGCGTTTGTGTGGTTGTGTGTAACACCCAGAACCAGTCGAGATAGACCATACAAAATATATATAGAAATGACCAGCGTCACCAGATTCGATTTAGACATGTCCGTCTGTCTGTCTGTCTGTCTGTCCGTCTGTCTGTATACAGTTATCTTATCGAAAAAGTTGAGCTATCCTGATGAAATTCGGTATGCATGCTCACGGGGACATGAGTAAGAACAAGTTCGAGAATGGACCCGATCGGACCATTTTTAGGGGTACTTCCAGTACTAGGGTCTGTTACGAAAATCACAAAAACTGCTCTAAAATCGAAGTTTTTCAACATATTATATTTTGATGAAATTCGATATTTGAACATGTTTCAAGGCAAGCAATACGATTTCCAAAAATTTTAAAAGTGGGCGTGGCAGAAGGGCGTTTTTCGAAAATTGTCCCCTACACCCGAACTTCAAATGGGACTTAAACGAAGTTTGGCACTTATGCTTCCTTTGAAGTCGTAAACATACTCCCAAAAAATTTCCCTGGTCGGTCCATTATTAAGGCTACCTCCAGTACTAGGGTCTGTCACAAAAATCCCAAAACTGCCTCATAATCGGACTTTTTCGAAATATTTCAATGAAACTTAGAATTTGAGCGTATATTTAAGCCTCAGATTAGAATTGCAAAAAAAGTGGAAAAGTTGGCGTGGAAAAGGGACGGTTTTCATAAAGAAATTTGACAAAAGTTGGTATATGGGGCCCCTAATAGCCTTAAAAACCTCTTGAATATTCTTACTTAGTGGTCCTGTTTTTGGGCGTGGTAAAAAATTAATTAAACATGTGTCAGTGTCGGGTATTTTATTGTCAGGCTCGTCTATAACACCCTTACTTGTTTTTTTTTTTTTTTTTTTTTTTTTTTTTTTTTGAGCATGCACTTTGACGGCAGAGAACATTTTGAACCGCCCTAAAATAAAAAACAAAGTGCTTCTTTATTAACTTTTATTTATTCCTAACACAAAAAAAAAACCTAAAATGAAAAAGCTCTTCGTTTTTTGTCGGGAATATTTTTTTTTTTTTAATGTCCAAAAACAGCCTCGCCAATGAGCTTATAATAAGTATTATAAGGCTTATAATATAAGCCCTTATACAGAGACTTAATGCTTAAATCGCTTAAGTATTCCATCTCTGATTTCTCTTTTATTCGCCATGTATAAAAATTTCTCTTTAAAGCGATTTATTTTTTTTTTCAATTGAAAAAAATTCTTTTTCGTTCTTTTCAGGTTGAACTTAACCGCGCCATACTGAAGAATGTGGGTAAACGAATTCAAAATTGGAAGCACTTCGGTCAACAGCACAATCAGCAGCAGCAACAAATATTGCAACGACATCAATTCCCTTTGGAGATGGGATATTTGCCCAAGGCATTAACATTTGATTTCCTGCAACGGCAACAACATGGAGCACGCATTGGCGAACTACCGAAGATTGACTATGACGAGAAAACTACATTCACCGATGCAAAGAAACCAATGGACATTGATGATAATGATGCAGATACTGACGACGATGATAAAAATGATGATAATGATGATGTTGTTGCTGTTGCTGTTGGACCTGGGCCTGGGCGTCAGTTAAACGAAAATGAAATTGTAAACGAAATAACAAGCCATGTGAAGGATGGCATTCGGAGTCCTAGCGACACATCGCCATCGTCAGCAGCAGCTCTGTACACTCACGGCCATGGATTGGATAAAGCAACAGCTGGATACGACCGAAGCACAGTAGATGGACTTAAGCTGCGAGTTAAGCAACCTGGTGGTGACAACAACGAACTTGCTGATTTAAACGATAAAGCCGAGAACGCCGAAGGATATCATTTCAGGTATCTATATCGCTTACACCGAAATAACTTTGCTAGGAAGTAAAAAAAAAAAAAAAAAAAATTTAAAAAAAAACGAAAATGAAAATAAAAGAGATCAAAAATAAATTTGAACAAAAAAATTTTAATCATATTCAATTTTAAGCAGTAAATTTTAAATTGATTCATGTTGGCCTACATTCCTTTTTAAAACATCATCTTTTCAACATGAACTCCATATGCATGCAACATGTTGCTGGACTCTCTTTTGTTTCCATATACCAACGAGTAATGTTTTAAGGCTTATAAGGAGCTTTCCATTTGTAAGAATTTAAAGTACATTCGTAAACTTAAGTACAGTGAAATCCCTGAATATTGGACCCCAATCTTAAGGTACTTTATGGCCTTTTAAAGGGAAAATTCCGCTTGCGAAGGGTCGATAAATACAAAAAACCAGAAAAGAAAAAATTTTGCGGAAAATATTCCCATTTAATCTGTTCGGAATTTATGTTCCTTTGTGAGGGATTAAACTGTTGTTAATTTTTTTCCATTCAACTGTCTCATTTATATTCATTTGTTTCAGTGTTATGTTAACAACACGCAATCGATTATAAAATATAACCATTTTAATTGCTCATTAAACAGAAGCGCATCAATTGAAGGCATGCATTAAAAAAAAAAAAATAATAATAAACGGTCATAAATTGTTATTTCAGTCTGTATAGTAATATTTAAGCATGCGTGTGTTGAAACACACACACACACACGTACACGCATAAGTATATATATATAAAAAGTGTTTAAACAGATTAAATCATTCAAAGGAAAATGAAATTAACCGGAATTCTTCGTAGTCAATAAATCTCCGCTGGCGGATCAATTTTTTGAAAATTCCAAATTCAAATGTCAAAAGTTAATTTCTCAATATTTACGCAATCACGTTTAGCATTTTAATTAAATCTTTCTTCTCGCTAATTTTCATTGAATTTTAATTTAATTTTTTTATTTTTATTTAATTTTTTTATTTTTTTTTTGGGTTTAACAACCCACTGCTGATTATTTAAAAGTTAATACTAGTGATGGGAACAATTGATTTAAAATAATTGAAGCATTGAGATCTTATACTCTAGTCAATTATTGACCTCAATTCTCCCTTTCGGGCAATAAAAGTGCGAGGAAGTAGAGAAATATTGAGCGCTTTTTGGCTAAACGTACTCGGTCAATCGTTTCGTGGTCTCTTTCGTACGAATAGACACGAATGTAACTCAAAAAGGACATAAAAATAAAAATTGACAGTCACCATTGGTTCATTGAGAGAGATCGATTCTACTTTATTATAAAAAAAGGTACCCCAGACGATCCGACATTTCATTTTCATTTGACTTGGGAAAGGCATATGGGGTACCAAATTAAATTAAATGGATCCAGCATTTTGAATAAAATAAATCAAAAATTTGGGTGCTAATTGGACACTTTTCATACCAAAACGGCTTCAAAAGTAAAAAAATGCAAAGTTTTTTCAGAATTTTTTACTTTGACCGTTTATTTTTCCCTCAATGGGTCAAATTTTTACCATAAATTTAATTTTGCCTAAAAGCACATACAATTGGCTTTCAAACTGCATTTTAGTTTTTTTTTTCTACGATGAACCATTATCGTGGGTTATTTTTCTCGACTAACTGCCTAAAAACTTTAATGCCTTTTAACTCCGGGGGGTCGCAAATGCACCCCACACGATTTTTTGTTACTTCTGACCTCCCCTATTACCCCCTTTACGGTTGATCACCCAATGCGCGACACCCTGCATAAAAGCTTTACGCAAAATGAAGTCCGATGAATAGTAAAAATAGTAGTATGAAAAAGTCGTAACGTATTATGCGAACGAACGACTTGGTCGGACTTATCGGTCGGATGAAAAGTCGGAATTTTCGGGGTTCCTATTAGAGGAGTCAACGATTCCCGACTCCAAAGAAAATCGATTGATTAATTTAAAAAACCTTATTTGAATTGAAAATGATTGAAGAGAATATTTGGCATTAGAAAAGACATTGTACACAATCATATCAGTGATGCTAGATCGAGGGATTTTTTTCAAAAAAACTCAAAATCTTTAACCCTAGAGTACCAAAATACTGGGGTATCTTAAACAAACTAAATAACAATTTTTGATTAATATGCAGAAAATATAACACATTATATTATCCCAGACTTTAAGTTTTGTAGACCCCTTCCTAATACAGAAAAAAGACATTTGAAAACGGAAAAGGTACCCGGGTACCTTGTCACTCACAGAAGGTTTAAAGAGAGTTTTGCGAACATTTTTCAATAGAAATCATAAAAAAGTGTTTCGTTTTTAATATGCATACAATGCTCAAGATTGGGTTTTCACTCAAAATTTAAGAAGACGCAAAATATACTTTATCCTTTAAGAAGTTTTCTTCCGGTGTTAATGTTAGTCGATTGTAATTTGATAATTATGTTTTTCTAACACCATCAAAAAATTCCAATGGGAATGCGTACAAAATAATCCTTTTCCTTTCTCAAAAAGTTTAAGAATTCATCTGTGTTTCTTTTCTCAAGGCATAAGTCATCAAGCTTGACAACAAGCGCATGTGAAAGTCAAAAAGGCGTTTCATATGAGTCTTTTTTGCCAAAAGAAAATTTACAATCAACTGATAGAGGAGTTTTGAAGGTTCCTTATTAATCAGTTTCTCCGTAGATTCACTCAAAGCGGATTGATACCATTAATCGGGGTATGCTGGGAATTTTCCTCTTTTTTCTGAGAATTTTAAACAAAAAAGAGAAAAGGGAAAAGAGAATTATGAATTATGCGGAGTGTAACATGTAGATTTTTACCCATTTAACACGAACGGTAAACACTTTTTTCACTGCGGAAAATATCGACAGGCTAATATCCCGTTGATACTTAGCTCATTTACGAGTTTTATTCATTTTCTCTCTAAAAAGAAACTCTCTAAAAAAATCTCTCGCACATAAGCAGGGAATCCTGTATCCAAATGAATTCAGTAGACTGAGGAATGTCAGTGGCACAATTTCGATGCTTTTAAGTGGGGAGTGCTTATATCCGGGCTGTATAAATCCGTCGAATACTGTACATTGAGCTAGTGGGAATTTTTGTGGGAGTTTCATTAAGAATGAAAGACCATAAATGATAAATTTTTGGGGGAAATTCACTGAAGAAGATATCCTAACACTCGTTGATGCTCGTTAACGCCTAGTTATATACATCAGTTCAAAATATGGATTTTAACCCTCTAGCATGCAAAATTTAACCGCTAGAAATTTTTTGACCGCTTAATTTTTTTTAGACTAATTTGGGTACGAGGAATCCAAATTTGCCCATGAAATTCCAAAAAAATTTACCTGTCGACCGCCAGGTAAGAATTACGAAAGACCGCCCTGAGGCGGAGATTTGTGTTCAAGCATAAGAAAATGCAAAGGCGAGATTTCTTTAGTGTGTGGTTTTTATTGAGGAAACAACGAAAATACATGAAAAAATATTAATGAATAAACATTATTTTCGTTCATGGCAGTCTGCTAAACAATTCTTTGCAAACGCATTACATAAGTGCAAGTTGCATTTCGTGCAAATATACTGCATTTCAGATTTTTTGCAGTGTTTGCACTGCTTTTTCCCACCAAATTTCGGCAACCAGGCAGACATATGCCCGAAGCCATCGAAACGGATATCCTCGACTGGATGGTGTGTTTTTTGGCCACTTTGCAAAAAAAGTGAAGTAGGAGCAAGTGAAGGCGGTTCAGGTGCTGGTGATTCAGAACGACTTGATGGTCGACTTGATGGTCTTCCACTGCCACGCCGATTGTCAGTCAATGCTTCTGCTATTTGCGATCTAAAAATTGGAAACTCGATTGGTTTTTTCTTGCTCAGACTTCTTTATATAGCCACTCGCTTCACTATTGCGCTCATCAACAATTCGGTTGTACAATATATATGAATTAGTGACCGCCATATCAAGCAGGTGATAGAAAATGAGTGTCATCACATTGTTAGTTTTAGCGCGTATATGGTAACGGCCCATAAGGCCGTCCATTAAATCGACGCCTCCCATGTGAGCTGTTGTCTTTCCCCACTTATGCGGTTTTGCAGGCATATACTGGCGCAGATGATGTTTGGCCTTGGTACTGCACATTTGTTCATCCACACATAAGCGGGCAGTTTTTGGAATGGAGTCGAATGTCTTGCACAGCTCATTTGCTAAGTTTCGGATACGAAAAAGGGGGTCGTAGCCTGGTTCACCCTTACGACAGCGTTGCGATTCGTCTTGGAAACACAGATATATTTTGATAGAATAGAATCGGTTCCACGGCATTGTTCTTTGAATGGGAACGAATGCATGTTTGCCCCAATATGATTCTAAATTGGGGTATTTGTATACCGACATATACAAAAGAATGCCCAAGTATTGAAGTATATCATTGGCGTTTACGGAAAACCGTTCAAGTGCAGCTACCCGATTAGTCTCTTCCACAATAATTTGAATGACATCGTCATTGAAAAAGTACCGAAATAATTGAAAAGGCGTCGTCAAGCTTTTAATTTCGTCGGGTAGACACGAATCGCCACGAAATGTTACCTGGTTGACATGGTATTGCAGTGATTGTTTGATCCGCAAAATTTTTTCAAATCTCTTTTCAATTTCTTTCGCTAGAAATAGAAATGAAATGAAATCACAACAAGTGAATCTCCATTCTATTTATTGACATAAAAAGAGTTTTGATCGATTTACCTGATCCAATGAGCCCGCCATCATTAGGAGTAAACATTGGGTAAAAGTTCGCATTTTACAACACTCAAACGTGCATGTCCGCTTCGAGGCGGGCATCACTTTTTCGCAGATTTCTCAAAAAAAAAAGGCAAAAATAAATGAAATAGTGATTTTATTTCAATCTCAAAGCTTGAACTTTCTAAAAAAAAATTATTTGACACGAATCGGTTCATAAATAAAAAAGTTATGAGAGTTTGAAAATAAAGTTTCGAGCAAAAATTTTTTACGTGTTTTTTTGTTGGATGTTCGCACTCAAATGAATGTACAAGCCAAACCACATGTCAGACAGACTTCATAGATGGCTCAAAATACGCGTGGAGACTTGCCCGATGCAACTGAACATACTTGCATATATAAAAATTCGATAGTTTGACTGGTATTTAAGTTTTCGTGATGACCGCCCTCAAGCGGTCTTACATGCTAGAGGGTTAAAATAATCGATTTTCGTTCTTTCCGACACGCCGATTTTAATCGCCCATTTTATTATGTTTTACTGTTTTATCGGCGGTAAACTTTAGACTGAACGATTTTAAACTAACTATTTTTTATTGAATATGTTTTTCAGTTTGCTTCTTTGGTCTCTCTGGTCTAGTTGTTTGAAGATTTACCTTTTTTTTAAAAAGAAATCAAAACTAAAAAAGTAAATTTAAACTAAAGGATTTCAAAATTTTCATCTAACGGTCAAAAATCGTCTCAAAATCGTTTGTACGAACGTTTGTTTTCGTTCCATTCCGTCAGTCCTCCCTTCCCAACAGTCAAAATATCGTTGAGAAATCGGCCAAAAATCGTCATCTCTGGAAGCGCCTATTGAAAAATTACTCAATGGTTTCCATCACTATTAATTATGCCGAAATTTCAATAAAAATTTTAGTTTCCAAATTTTTGATTAGTTTGCAAGAAAGTCTTCTTTTGTACCATTAATCCTGAAGTTTATTGAAAGCAACCCTAAAATAATTTTAAATTTTTTTAAATTTATTTCAAAGCATTTAATGCACTTTCTTATGGGGACTCTTTGCAGAGGCTAGTCAACAAAAAACAAAAAAAAAAAGGAATATGCGACTGCTGTCTGAATTCCAATGAGTATCCTTTTTATTTTAATTTACGGTTTTTTGCACACATAAAAAGCAAAAATAAATGGCAAAGCCTTTATAAAATATAGAGATACCTTTCACTTCCATGTAGTAAAATGTAAATTATTTAAATATCGGTGTGTTCCTAATGCTGGGCGTCTATCAAAAGATTCTAAACTTCTGAGAGCAAAGAAAAAAAAATTAATATTTAAAAAAAAAAGAACAACTCTAATCAAAGATTTATGATGGCAGCTCTTTTGTATGTTTATCTTTTCGAATATACAAAAAACTTAAAAATTTTAACTTAAAAAAAAAGGAAAAACACTAACCATAAGCCTCCGATTCCACTCAAGAGATTATGCTGTTAAACCGCAAGGCAAAGTTATATTTGACTAATTAGTAATTATACCTATGTAACCGTATCTTAATCCTATCTGCGTTGTTGTTGAGCTAATATGTTATTCATGCGATACTGTATCGCAGACACAGAGTATTATAAAAATATAAAATGAATTAAACAAAAAAAAAAAATAAAAATAATAAATAAAAAAATTAATAAAAATATAACGAAATCAGCTTCATTATGTCTTCATTATGACTTTAAAATTGAAATAAATCAATCAAAAAATATTGTAAATATTTACGTCATTTAATTATTGAGAATGTAACGTCTAAAAATATTTATTAAGTATGCATTAATATATATAAAAATATATGTATTTCATTGTGTGTACTATATATTTCAAAGACAAAGAAAAGTAAATAGAATCGAGCAGAGGCTAATACCGTGGGTGATTACGCTAGCTTACAGTGGTTTTGCTGCCGCGATTTCAGAAGAATTTTTGTACTGAAAACCGCATTTCTCGGGCATCATTTTTCTCGAAGGCTAGAAATTTTTTTTGAGAACTTCAATGGTAAGTATGCAATCTTTTGAGCCTCCATCACACTTTGCAATGAATAAAATTTTAATAATTCCACGGGTAAGGAAAATGCAAAAAGTGCTTCAAATAGGGGGAAAGCGTGGAATTTTCCAGGAATTTTCTCCATGAGAATTTTCTTTAGGATCTGAGGAACCATTTAGAAAAAAAAAAATTTCAAAAGCCCTGTAGGAAATGTCATTTTGAGACAGTTAAACCCGAAAAAGAAACTTTATTCAAAAACATATAACGGCTTTATTTTCCCGCCAAAATGAAAATTCCAAAAAAACTTCAGAAAATAACAAAAAAACCAAAATTTTCAAAACCCGAAAATTCCCAGTAGTTTCCGAGATATAAGCATTTGAAATTTTGGCATCCACCTTCTGTTTTTCCTGTTCGCCTGGTGAATCAGAAGAATTTTTGTACTGAAAACCGCATTTCTCGGGCATCATTTTTCTCGAAGGCTAGAAATTTTTTTTGAGAACTTCAATGGTAAGTATGCAATCTTTTGAGCCTCCATCACACTTTGCAATGAATAAAATTTTAATAATTCCACGGGTAAGGAAAATGCAAAAAGTGCTTCAAATAGGGGGAAAGCGTGGAATTTTCCAGGAATTTTCTCCATGAGAATTTTCTTTAGGATCTGAGGAACCATTTAGAAAAAAAAAAATTTTCAAAAGCCCTGTAGGAAATGTCATTTTGAGACAGTTAAACCCGAAAAAGAAACTTTATTCAAAAACATATAACGGCTTTATTTTCCCGCCAAAATGAAAATTCCAAAAAAAACTTCAGAAAATAACAAAAAAACCAAAATTTTCAAAACCCGAAAATTCCCAGT